>JAODLM010000873.1:0-225469 GCA_036937905.1 Salvia rosmarinus
TTCTATACATCCCACTTCTTTTAACCGATCGAGCAATCGCTCATCTTTGGTGGTGTATATTTGTTCTAAGCATTAGTTGGTTTAATTTTTGATAATCAATACATATTCTTTAAACGACATTCTATCCTTTGTAAACAAGCTGTTTTCCAGGAGATTCACTAGGTAACGATAAAACTTAAATCCTAAAATTCTTAGATTTACCCTTTTCTTTTACTTCCTTGAAATCATTCATTATAATGCTTTTGATAGGGCTAATCGTGGTTCTAGATTCACAGATAACTTAGTTGCCTATCGTGGTACTTGTAAATTGTAGGAAAACGCAATTCTTAAATAATTTACATATCCCTTATCTTTATCTCTCGCTTTCTCCTTGGTTTAGATAACCAAGGAATGGTCGACATTCTTCCTTATTCATCATTCTCTTTAGAGTAGTAGGGGTGAATTTTCTCCATGATGATTCCATAGGACGTAGTTCTCGACCGAAAATGGAACAAATCTTCCTTTCTTTCATGTGATCGGATGAATTTCAACTCATCATTCCTTTCTTAGATTACATCTAATTCTTTCATAGGTATTATGTTCAAGTTATTTACTAGATCTTAAGTGATTCTAAGTTCAATTCTAAGTTCGAGCAACAAGCGTGATTTTTAGTTTCTTCTATGTGAGATGATTCTCTTCCTAATTTCTTATTTGAACTTAAGTTCTATTATATCTACACATGCTCTTTGCTGAAAGGTATAAAGCATCGTATCGTATAAAATATTACAGTGTGGGAGAAGTTTCATACCTTCTAGGTTTCGGTTTAGTATAAGTTCTCGTCTCGGGTTGGGGTCGTTTTTGCTCTGTCATGGCCGACATTGGGCTGATATTGTATAGCTCAAGTGGTCGGGTTTGCCTAGTGAGTTGGGTTTCCTATTCCTCCCGAGTGTACCGGCACTCATTCGCATAACGGCCCTTCTGCCACATTTATAGCAACCAAGATCGCTCATGCATATACTGCGGTGGTTCATACATTTGGACAAAGAGGAACTCTTATTTGTCCCTGTGATGCCATGTTTCTTTTCCATGGTCTGTTGTTTGTACTCCCAACATTTCCTTGGTTGTAATCACTAAGATTACCTTCCCATTTCTCTCGCCTTGTCTAGCATTATGTGACCGAGCGGGAGAAGTTTATCCTCCGCATTGTCGCTCAATGTCAAAGCCCACTAAGAGCTTCAAGATATGCTAAGTCTCCATGACTGCAAGAGACATTCTTATCTCATGTCTTAGACCAGATCGAAATTTCTCCGACATTTTATGTCAAGATTCACTGGTCCGAGCGCACTTGACATATCACAAAAGAGGCGATCGTACTCGCCATCGACATCTTTTCTTGCTTAAGATCAAGAATTCGATTTCTTTCTTTCTATAGCTCTTGGGAATGTATTTCATACATTTCCGCCTTAAAGTTTTCCCAAGTGAACTCATCTATTTGTTCCGTGTTGTGGTTTTCCTTCTGCTTCCCACCGTAAATCACCGGTCCTATGAGTTTGAAGGTCACACAAGAGCCTTCAGGTCTGCATAAACGAAGAAAATCAAATATCCTTTCTATTGTCCTCACCCATTGTTCAAGAACCTCGGACTTTCTTTTCCATTAAAGGTATGAGTTTTGTGTAAAGCCCACCAACCCAAAGTACGGATTAGTGGACTCGTACTAATGACGGGATTAACAATGAACAATAACTAATTATGGAATTGAGGGCATATGATAGACAAACTCTCAAGACTTCATATCATTTAATATAACACACATATCGTATATATGTATCCGGAACATTTAGACACTTAACAAAAGCGGGTTCAATCGATCCAAGGTAATAAGGTTTAAACTCAAAACATAAATTATATAATCTGGCATGCTGGAATACACATAGACGACGTGATTCCAAGCGCTAAACTATCACGACAATGATCCAACCGCTCAACACACCTCCACCCCATTATCTAGTTAACCTCGCACGCTTAAAAACAACATGCAGGCGAGTACAAATAATGCACTGGCTCATCACAAAACATTTTCTTTAAATTACACCTTAAGTAAGACATTAGGTTTTAATTGAAAACTCAGGCTTACTAAAACATTTTCTCATTTCTCAAAACATCGCCGCCGAGCATTTTCTTCAGATGATCCATATCATTCACATATCTCATATACACATCATCATCTCATACTCATCTCGCACCGAGAGTAGGCCACCTTACTGCGCAAAGGATCGCCGAGAATTGTCCTTTCGCACAAATACCTTACTCGGCACGTAACCCCAGCTGTGAATTCGCATCCGATGGGTCCAATATCGATTTTCTCATCAGGAGCTACCCAACGATCAAGTCACGCTAAACAACAATATACTTTCATAGTGCTCGCCCAACAACATGATAGATCCATACATAAAACATAAATACTTTGGCGGTAATCATATCATTTCAACGCATCAGAATAAATATTTTCATTTGCGTAGCAAGTAAATAAAAGGGTTTTTAAAAAACACCGCACGTAGCTTTTCAATAAAGTTCCTTTCTAACGCCAACGCCAAGTCCACATCCCACCTTAACGTAAGAACTATTTTAGTACATCGTCACGCTTTCAATAGAGACGAACATCGCCTAACGCCCCATGCATCAAATAAGGCTAACGCCGGACTTATTCGACGCCCCTAGTCAAAATGACGTTAATTATGGAATCGCCATCATATAAGAGATATTCCATCTCTTTAGCACATAATGTACGCTTTTAATGATACGTAACGTAGTCACATTACTAAACGCATTCAGTCACATAGATAACGAATCGAATTCTGGCCTTTCGACCTTGGTCAACGCTTTTGGTCAACGATTTTGACTTAGTCAATATTTAGTCAACATTTTGACCTGGTCAAACTTCACCTCAAAGTCAACATTTTGACTTTTATACTATTTATGATTTTCGATATTTTATGTACAATTTAGCTCTAAAATTTCATAAAATCATACTATGTTTAAAACATTATTTTAGAACATATTATGCAATTATATCTTATAAAATAAATTTATAACATTAACACATATAACCTATAGTTTTCGTAATCATGAAACACATATTAAACATCTTTCAAAATTCCAATTGAAATCATATATCATATAATCACTATCATATAAACTTACTATAACATAATTTTGATTAATTATGAACTATCCTATAAAATTTTCCTAAGTCATGTTCAAAATCAGGACTTTGGTCCAAATAATTTTTATAAATTCCAAAAATTTCATACAACACTATATTATAATCTACACACTTAATATGCTATTATAATACTAAAACATGAATTTTATCTCAACATAATATTTTTATTATTATTTTCGACATTTATTAAAATAAATGCTATAGTTTTCCTAAAATTCCACATAAAATCATACAAGTATGTTTAATACTCTAGATCATGATTTCATGCTCAAATTAACATTTAAAATCAAAATCATCAACATATAGTGTCATCATGTTTTCGGTCCTTTCATAAAATTTGATACCATGCTTATCTTTGTATTATAATTAATATACAGCTTAAAACAACATATAAACACTATTTCTAAACACTTTAGAACATGTTCTACAATTTTTAAAACTTCATAAATGAATCATGCTCAGATCATAATATTTAACGTTGATATACTAAAATTCTAACATGTATACGTAGTCGTAAGAATTCTAACCTTTAATCGGTGTCGATTTTAATCATGAAGGTTTATTTGATCTAAGTTCGGGATGAAACAAGACGAATCTCTCAAAATTCCTCACTCAATTTTCGTACCGTCAACATTCTTTGGCTAAACCCACCGGATCGTGACTTGGTGTTCGTTTAATGAATAGGAAAGGATAAGGTTTTCAACTTATTTTATCTACAAGAAATGTAGATATTTCAAATGAAACGAGATCCATGGTGAAACAAGATAGATATATATATAAGAAGTTTCAATGCTTCGACAAAACAAAGAGCTTTTACAAAGCTTATCATAGTAACAAAATATAACAGAGTCTCAAGAGCTTGGCAATGAATAAACTGTGAGACATGCATGTGAAGATGCATTCTCAAGGTAACCAACAATACTTCATACGCCTTTAAAAGATTCCGCCAACTCCCGCCTGCTCCATCACCCGCTCAACCGCACATTTAAAACAAACATGTGGTCGAGTAAAGTACCCAATGGACACATGCCGAAAACATTTTTCTTTATGAAATATTGGTTGCCGCTTCACGAGTACACAAGCGGTTTTAGTTGAAAAGGCCTTGGCTTACTAAATACATTTTCATACTTTCAAAAGTCGATCTAGCCATTTTCTTTCACGATATTCCATGTCGGTATGGATAAACGCCGGAGGAGGCCTCCTCACCCGGACGCACCGATCGAACCGGCGATTCAAAACCGATCGCAACCGCGATTCGCCAATGTGTACACAACCCTAGCTGGAATTTCTACTTACACCTCCAACCAGATCCGACCAGAATTCCTCGTCCCTGTGCAACCCGAATGGACATATACAAAACATAAAACATTTTCGTAGACAATATAGTATTTTCAACATTTTCATAAGAAAGCAAGAATTAATAACAAGAATACTTTCGAGAAAGCTTGTAAAAATCTTTAGAAAAGAGTGCCCACCCGAGGACTTAAGTTTCTTAAGTCACTAAAGTTTATTCTCTCGTTTCTTCTTCGAGTCAAACCTTATCAACGAAGAAACGAAGTTTTAGCATATCATTATGCTTCACAAGAATCATCGATCCCAACCAACGATCGTCTTAATATCAACTTTATCACTAACGCCATTACGCGACTATCGTATCAACATACTCGATTATATACTTTAAATCAACTTTTCTCAACCTCATTTCACGATTCTCAAGACAACTACCATTTTACGATGTATGCCCTTTTCATCGATTCCAATCATATCATTGTTATTCTCGATCTTTCACATAAACAACTATACGCACTAATATATTCACATATACGAACCATTTCCATATATATCGCTCGCCTTTCATAATCTTACGTCACATAAATCATGTATTTTTTAATTTCGCGTCTTCGACCTTGGTCAACGTTTTTGGTCAACGATTTTGACTTGTCAACCATTAGTCAACAATTTTGACTTTGGTCAACACAAAGTCAACATTTGACTTTTTCAATTTCTTATGTAATTTTCGATTTGACGACAATTTTGTTCAAAATTCCTATAAAATCATAATATGTCTATAACATCATTTTGGATCATATTATGAAATTATATCTTATAAAATAAATTTATAACATTAATACACATAACTCTTAGTTTTCGAAAACCCTAATTAAACTAAGCAAACAATTTCCAAAATTCCAATAAAATCACATAACACATACTCATCTATAAGCATCCTTACTATAACATAATTTTTATTTATTGTGAACTATTGAATTTAATCTTCCTAAGTCACCTTTGAAAATTGGACTTAGGTCCAATAAATTTTAATAAATCCAATAAATTCACACAACCATATTTTATGAATCTACACCCTTAATATGTTATAATAACACTTAAACATGGATTATATCACAACATGTTATCATGTTCTATAATTTTGAAATTAGACTTAGGTACTAAAGTTTCCCAAAAATTCTACATAAATTCATATAAGTTTATTTAATACCCTAGATCATGATTTCATGCTCAAATAAACAATTTAAAATCATACTCATCAACATAACATACCCTTAAGTTTTTGGTCAACATATAAAATTTAATATCATGCTTGATTTTGTGATATAATTATACTACATGCTTAATAATATCATATAAATACAATATTCAAACATATGGCACAAGTTTCATATTTTTCAAAATCACACATATAACCTAAGCTTATAACATAAATTCTAACGATATACGAAGCTCAGAAGAAATCTAACCTCTTAATCTGAGTAGAATTGATCGCTAACGCTTATTTGATCTACGATCAAGAACACTTCAAGAACACTCTTATATTTTTTCTCTATTTTCTCTCCTATTTCTTCCCTATTTTCTATGAGCTTATGGGAGTGTGATCTCCTATTTATAGGATTTATGAGATGATATTAATTATTACATTTTAAAATATCTAATGTACACTTGTACAAAATCTTATCTTTATCCTTATCAAATCTTATCATAATCCTTATCATATCTTATCTTTAATAGGTACATCAATCATTCATACAACTTGCATCACACTTGTCCTAAAATAATTAAATTAAAATTTTATAATATATTTGTGGCAATTTTCGGCCATTAGGAGACAAAACCATAGGTTACTTGTTTTAATTGAATTCTAACTCTACTTTACACCTCATAATGTGATAAGATCATAATCTTATCCTTACATTAATTATAGCATGATATTTATCTCATAAAATACTAATTTATCCCAATTTTCGTCACTATGTATTTTATATGCCAAATATTTTAATTTTTCTCCAATTAATTGTATGTGAAATAATATTGATCTTAGATAATAATTTATATCATAGGAAAATTAATTAAGATCATTTCTATGTACTATAGTAAAGTTATCGGCAAATAATTCAAAATTAAGGATAAATTATCAAACTATTATTCTTTTCATAACTAATATCATTTTCATGATGAATTACATAAATATAATGATATTATATCATAAAATAAATTTTGGAACATTTCTAAGAAATTTCCTAATTTTTCGAGAATTAGGTTTTCTGAGATTAATTTTATAAAATTCCACTCTTTCCTTATTCTATCATTTTCTAAACTTTATATTATTCCTAAGTGATAAGATTGATCTAGAATCATGATATTTATCAAGTATATAATTAAATAAATTATTTAATAAATTATCTCACATGAAATCATATTTTCTAAAACTACATAATTCTAGAGACAAATCCTATCTTCTATGATGTTTATCATATTGCTACACACTCTTTGGGATAAACATTATCTTAAGCTTAGTCATATTCTAGTCATAACCTTATCTTATCATTTTACAAAAATATCATAGATATTTATCTCAAAATGTCTTAATCAAACCTTATCACATCTTAGTCATTTTCGAACCATGCTTAGGTGTAGGAGATAATTATATTATCATATAATATAAGATAAACATGACAACTCATCTCATAAAATCAAGTGATCACAAATTAATTTACAAATTAATCCATTTTGTACTAATTTTAGAATTACCCAAATAATAAGGAAAAATATTTCTTTTCCATCTTAGTGTAATACTACAATAATACCCTATATATGTTTAAAACATATATATTTATTATTAAAATATTTTCGCTTGAAATTTTTAGGAAATTTCGATTTATTCAAAATCGACACCGACGTAACTTTCATCCTTGTTTCCTTCGTAATTTACTTTCTTATTTTCAAATTTTAAGCCCATAAATTCGGATATTACATTCTACCCTTAAAGAAATTTCGCCTCGAATTTGCATAAGCTCCACGCTTCGATTCTTACGTCACATCATGTGATCGTTTTTCAACGTCATTACCTCACATCTACTTTTCATATATTCCCTTTAGATCCTCGGATCTAACATCCTTGTTTTCCACACTTCGTAATATCTTCGACTCAAGATTTATAAATGAATCGCTCATGTCAAATCTATCGCTTTCATGGTAGTCCCATGTTCAAGTCTATGTTCAAGCAATCAATAGTTAACGTAGTAATCCTTTTTCAAAGTTAGAGTATTCGCATTCCTTCATACTTCATTTCGTAAATCTTAAATATTCACACGTGCGTCGAATAAAGTAGCTTTTAAAAGTTCGTATGTTAAACGTATTAGTACCGCCGGTTGTTTTGGTCATTATCGCATTGTAGTTGATTGACAGCAAGCCGTGGTTGCTGCATTGGTCTCACCGTGAGCTTGTCGCGTGGGTTAGGTCTACCTATCATTCTCGTCCTAGTTGGGCAATCCTTTGCAAATGCCCTTGTCGACACATGTGAAACAGCATATCGCTCACTAAACAAGGACCAAGATGTCGCTTATGGCATCGGGACATTGAAGATTCATCAATTGTCGTTAATTGTTCCTTCCTTGTCCAAAATTCATGACTACCTTGTTCTTGCCCTGGGTCCACCGGGGTCTGGATTACTTCGCCACGGCCTTCTTTCACCGTTGTAGTAATTACCCTTGTTACGAACTTCTTCCCATTTCCTTTTCCTTTGTCTTCTCGGTATATTCTCCGCAATGCTTCTCTATATCCAAAGCCCTTCCTAAGGCTTTCGATAGGTCATCGCCCATGGTCGGCAAGAGATATCCTAATCTCGTGCCTTAATCCGATCTAAACTTATCGCCATTCTTTCATCAAGATTCACTAGATTCGGCAATCGACATGTCACGAATATCCAATCGATTCTGCTACCGACTTATCCCTGCTTGAGACCTAAAAACTCGCTTTCTGCTTTTCCTATAACTTTGGGAATATACTTATCATATAATACCGTTTGAAATCCTCCCAAGTAAATTCCTCCATTTGTTCTTCATATAATTCCGTTTCACCTAAGTCTCCGATCCTCGTTAATTGAAAGGTAACGAAGAAATTCTTTCCCGATCCGCATAATGCAGAAATTGAAGATCCGTTCATCGACCTTACCCAAAGTTCACCACTAGAGTTCCAATCCCATTAAACGTGGGCGGATTTTGTTGAGAAATAGTGCCTCATCTTACGAGGCGGTGGTGGTTGTTGTAATTCTGTCCCGAGTCCCTCTCTCTCCCACGCCTCAACCTCTTCCGGAGGCATGCTTAATGTCTTTAAAAAACGAATGTCAATTTCTAGATCGACACTTAACACATAGTCTTAATGATCTACAAACTTCCTTAGAACATAGCTTTGTGCATATAATATTATAAACTTATAAACACTTATTTCATTTCTCACTTAGCATTCCATACCCTTGTCCTTAATTCAGATATCGCTTTCTAGATTTTTCGTCAACCATAGTTGTTTCAAAGCTTCACAGATCGCACTTTAATCAAGATATTACGCTATGCCGTAAATAACATTCTGATATTGTAGCTTCCTTTGTTCCACGTAGCATCCCATTCGCTTTTGTTAAGTCGGCCTTACAAGCATTTCTAAGTTCTCGAGTTCTCGTAATTCATCAAGTACTACGCATAGGAGAAATCTTATGTTCTCGCTCATTCTAAGTTCTCAAAAGGATACTTAAAGTATTTCTACGCTTTTCGTAACAACATCAAGATATCTCTAACACTTTTCATAAACAACATAATATTCATACCTTACATATAATTCTATATATGCCTATCATCAATACTCACATACCAACCGGTATGGACTTTTATTCCTCTTATCACAACAAAATACCACATACCAACCTGGTATGGACTTTAACTTTATCAAGTTCATCACAACAATTTACCTACATACCAACCGGTATGTGCTTTAATTCCTTAAGTTTATCACAAACAAACCATTCACTTACCAACCGGTATGCTGTTAACTTTCTTTTTCAAACGGCATGTCCATTTTAAAAAACTTTTCATTCTCAAGTTTCTTTTCAAACATAAACATATACTCTTAATACTTTTAAAATCATACCTTTACTTGTCGAAACTACTTTTCCTCGCTAGTTGAGCGTGATGAACAGGAGGCTGAGCTGATGATGCTTCACAAAAGTCTAGTGATTCAAGTGACTTGATAGAAAGAATATTTTGGTTCAAAGCAAACGAATCGCTCGATACCATCTCGTCACGCTTTGGCTAAACCACCGACCGTGACTTGGGGTTCGGTTTATGAATAGGAAAGGATAAGGTTTTCAACTTATTTTATCTACGAAGAAATGTAGATATTTCAAATGTAAACGAGATCCATGGTGAAACAAGATATATATATATGAAGGTTTCAATGCTCGACAAAACAAGAGCTTTTACAAAGCTTATCATAGTAACAAAATATAAGAGTCTCAAGAGTCATTGGCGAATAAACGTGTGAGACATGTCTGAAGATGCATTCTCGGTGAACCAACAATACTATACGCCTGTCAAAAGATTCCGCCAACTCCCGCCTGCTCCATCACCGCCAACCCGCACATTTAAAACAAACATGCGAGAGTACAAAGTACCCAATGGACACATGCCGAAACATTTTTTCTTTACTGAATATCTGTGTTGCTCGCTTTCACAGAAGACCAACGATCGTATTAATATCAACTTTATCACTAACGCCATTACGCACTATCGTATCAACATATTCAGATTTATACTTTAAATCAACTTTTCTCAACCTCATTTCACGTATTCTTAGACAACTACCATTTTATGGCGCCTTTTTCTATCGATTCCCAATCATATCATTGTTATTCTCGATCTTTCACATAAACAACTATACGCACTAATATATTCACATAATGAACCAATTTCCATATATCGCTTGCCTTTCATAATCTTACGCACATAAATCATGTATTTTTTTAATTTCGGCCTTTACCTTGGTCAACGTTTTTGGTCAACGATTTTGACTTGGTCAACCATTAGTCAACAATTTGATCAACACAGTCAACATTTCGACTTTTTCAATTTCTTAGTAATTTTCGATTGACGCACAATTTTATTCGAAAATTCTATAAAATCATAATATGTCTATAACATCATTTTGGATCATATTATGAAATTATATCTTATAAAATAAATTTATAACATTAATACACATAACTCTTAGTTTTCAAAACCCTAATTAAACTAAGCAAACAATTTCCAAAATTCCAATAAAATCACATAACACATACTCATCTATAAGCATCCTTACTATAACATAATTTTTATTTATTGTGAACTATTGAATTTAATCTTCCTAAGTCACCTTTGAAAATTGGACTTAGGTCCAATAAATTTTAATAAATCCAATAAATTCATACAACCATATTTTATTGAATCTACACCTTAATATGTTATAATAACACTTAAACATGGATTATATCACAACATGTTATCATGTTCTATAATTTTGAAATTCATGACTTGGTACTAAAGTTTCCCAAAAATTCTACATAAATTCATATAGTTATTTAATACCCTAGATCATGATTTCATGCTCAAATAAACAATTTAAAATCATACTCATCAACATAACATACCCTTAAGTTTTTGGTCAACATATAAAATTTAATATCATGCTCGATTTTTGATATAATTATACTACATGCTAATAATATCATATAAATACAATATCTAAACATATTGGCACAAGTTTCATATTTTCAAAATCACACATATAACCTAAGCTTATAACATAAATTCTAACGATATACTGAAGCTCAGAAGAAATCTAACCTCTTAATCGGAGAGAATCGATCAACGCTTATTTGATCTACGATCAAGAACACTTCAAGAACACTCTTATTTTTTTCTCTATTTTTCTCCTATTTCTTCCCTATTTTCTATGAGCTTATGGAGGGTGATCTCCTATTTATGATTTATGAGAGATATTAATTATTACATTTTAAAATATCTAATGTACACTTGTACAAAATCTTATCTTTATCCTTATCAAATCTTATCATAATCCTTATCATATCTTATCTTTTAATAGGTACATAATCATTCATACAACTTGCATCACACTTGTCCTAAAATAATTAAATTAAAATTTTATAATATATTTGTGGCAAATTTTCGGCCATTAGAGACAAAACCATAGGTTACTTGTTTTAATTGAATTCTAACTCTACTTTACACCTCATAATGTGATAAGATCATAATCTTATCCTTACATTAATTATAGCATGATATTTATCTCATAAAATACTAATTTATCCCAATTTTCGTCACTATGTATATTATATGCCAAATATTTTATTTTTCTCCAATTAATTGCTATGTGAAATAATATTGATCTTAGATAATAATTTATATCATAGGAAAATTAATTAAGATCATTTCTATGTACTATAGTAAAGTTATCGCAAATAATTCAAAATTAAGGATAAATTATCAAACTATTATTCTTTTCATAACTAATATCATTTTCATGATGAATTACATAAATATAATGATATTATATCATAAAATAAATTTTGGAACATTTCTAAGAAATTTCCTAATTTTTCGAGAATTAGGTTTTCTAGAGATTAATTTTATAAAATTCCACTCTTCCTTATTCTATCATTTTGAAACTTTATATTATTCCTAAGTGATAAGATTGATCTAGAATCATGATATTTATCAAGTATATAATTAAATAAATTATTTAATAAATTATCTCACATGAAATCATATTTTTCAAAACTACATAATTCTAGAGACAAATCTATCTTCTATGATGTTTATCATATTGCTACACTTCTATGGGATAAACATTATCTTAAGCTTAGTCATAATCTAGTCATAACCTTATCTTATCATTTTACAAAAATATCATAGATATTTATCTCAAAATGTCTTAATCAAACCTTATCACATCTTAGTCATTTTCGAACCATGCTTAGGTGTAGAGATAATTATCTTATCATATAATATAAGATAAACATGACAACTCATCTCATAAAATCAAGTGATCACAAATTAATTTACAAATTAATCCATTTTGTACTAATTTTCTAGAATTACCCAAATAATAAGGAAAATATTTCTTTTTCCATCTTAGTGTAATACTTATTAAATAATACCTATATATGTTTAAACATATATATTTATTATTAAAATAATTCGTTGAAATTTTTAAGGAAATTTCGATTTATTCAAAATCATGACACGACGCTCACTTTCATCCTTGTTTCCTTCAATTTACTTTCTTATTTTCAAATTTTAAGCCCATAAATTCGGATATTACAGTACTTGGTGTCAAATGGAAGAAGTGTTGAACTTATTCTTATATTTATAGGAGATTATAAGATAAGCCCACTGCAAGCTTTAAAAATATCTCATAATTTAATCATAACACTTGATACTTATCCTCCAAGTTTTCACCATTGCAAAGGTTTGATAAGATTTTATCTTAATCAAGTCATACTCTAGTATTTACGATCTTATCTCATTATTTCGCTCATATGGTAATTGCTAGAGAACAAATTCCATTTTCTCCTACTTATCAAAGCTTAAGGTAATACACATAATTAAAGAAGAAAAATTTCATTCCATTCAATACCTTGCATGGTTTCGGTCATTTCATAGTGTAGAAATAAATTCAAATTTTATACTATTATATACCTTGATAATACTTTAGATAAGATCAATTTTGAAAGGTCAAAATTTTACACTATGTTTTTAATTAGGTTCACATTTGTTCACACTATGGTCAACATATTTCCTATTACACAACAAAGGCTAGAGTTACTTGTTCAATTTGTTAACTACTACTACTTTACACCTAAGATAGAATAAGATACAACTCATACCATCCCATTAATTATAGATGATATTTATTAATTTATTCACGTAAAATTATGCAAATTTTCACCACTTTTAATGCAAGTGTTCTCCACTTGTGCAACTTGTAATATAACTCATATTATCCATAAAAATATCATATTAATATAATTATAACATAACATTATCAATTGATAAGAATTAAATCCAATCTCTCACACTATGAAATTTATCATACATAGAATAATGCTATATATATTTTATTCTTGTAATAAATAGCTAACACATAGTTATGTGACATATTATAATTATAGATGATGAATTTAATCATAGAAAATATTTAGAACAATTTAGACCTCAAAACCCTAATTTTAAAATTGTGGTTTTCAAACCCATTACATTTGGTACATTTTATTCCTTAATTATCTAGCATTATTTTGATGATAAATAATGCTTTATATCATAAAATAATCATAGGAGTTTAAATAATATAATTCCATGATCATTTGGTCGAAATATCAATCGCTCTAAACGTGAGCTTTTAAAACGACTCAAAACGTTAATAGTCGAATTATCTCTAAACGTCAGAACAATTAGAATCACTTTATTCATTTCTATAATAATTGGGAATTCTAATTCTAAGTCTTGATGCTTAGAAAATATCAGAAACTTAATTGTCGAATTTTATCGACGTTAGAAATATACGTCAAGGAATAGTAAACTATATTCCTTAATTCACTCGTCTGAATGTCACACGACATTATCAAATTATGCTCACCAAATCAAGAGTTGACTAATTAAGATTTTAATTATTGAATTAATAATGCTAATTACGGAATTTATTATCGTAATTCAAGATTAAATCTACTGGATATCACATTCTACCCCTTAAATAAATTTCGTCCCGAAATTTGCATACCTCAAAGCACGGACACTTTTCTCGTCATTTCATTCTCATGTTTTACATGAATTTCTCATGTCCATGGTTTCTCCATCGACTTTCACTAACGTATAAACTTGTTTCTAACCGCTATACTTTTACGATTCAACATCATCATAGTCTTTCCTCATAATCCATATCCGATTAAGAACATCATTATCATAATAACTCGCTATTTGGATAATACACGCACTTTTTCAACTCAACATGGAAAACATTACGCACTTTCCCCATACCGTGAAGCACCAATCCATCTGCCTATCCTTTCTAAGATCCTCATGAGGTCTTATAAAACGTGGTTCTAACTGCATTTAACTCAACTTTAATTCCTCCTCGATGGAGAGACCTTAAGAAACTTTGTTTACGAGCATCTACGTAAGACTTTTGCTCTCATGAGCTTCATATCGCTCATCCTTCCGATGCACAATCTCAATCATTTTACCGTGGTGTTAGACCCGAACTTTCCTCTTACGCATCTTATCATAATAAAAGTTGATCGACACTTTCTTTCAGACAACTCATATGGTCCATATCACCATTATTTCGATAGCTACGTCAGAGGCGATGCTACATTAGTGGAAAGAATATGTTTCAACTCGCATCGATTTAACACTAATGTTTTGACATATCTTAAAACGCTTAGATTGCTTCGATCGTCCATCTATCTCTGCGCTAAAATTATGCTCTAGTTCAATCTCGCCCCCATTCTTTTCGTTAACTAATCCAAATTTGAATTGAAATCTCTATCAAATATGATAGATTTGGTATTCTATGTAAACGATGATTTATTTTACGCTCCTGCTAGCTTATCTGATTCTTAAGTAATCAATAGGTAATAATGAGCGATTTAACAAGTCGATCCACTACTACTCATATAGTAGTGTCACTTCTTCGACTTTGATAACTGTTAATTTTATTACGATGTCATTCCATTTCGGGGTATCTCCAAAGGCTATACTCTTCCAATAATCATAATGTAATGCCTCTACTTATTTGCAAGCAAGATAGTGCTAACAACGAGACTACATCGTGTTTCAACTCTTCCTATCAAACTTTTCTCATAAGTCGTGATATATATCATATCGCCGGATGGGTGATATATGAGTATCATGAGCTTCACTCATGATTTCATTCCTTAACTCACTATTGTTGGGAACACGATCCTTCTTTAAACAAATGACATTAGCATGTGCTTCTCTCGCTCTTTCGCTTATATTCTTTAGCGAGTTTCTTTTCGCAAGAGACATCCTCATTTGATCGACTTTCATGATTCAAGACCTCGCCACTACGTGTGCCTTTCTTGGGTGATATTCCATACTACAAGATTTTAAACTTTTTAAATGGTGAAAACTTCACACATCATTTCTTAAAGGTAATATCTCCAAATCTTAATCCGTATCAAGGTCGGTTCCTAGTTGGAGGAGTAGTTCTATTCTCGCACGCTTTAACCTTAGCCAATTCTACTTTAATTCCTTCTCGATGACACGATATGTCCAAGGACATTATTTCTTTAAGCCAAACTTATCATTTACCAAACTTGGCAAGAACTTGCTCGTGTTCTTAAGGTTTGTAAGAAGTCCTCCTGTTACTTATGTCTCCTTTCTTTCGATGGATAAGGATATCTTCCATGAAGACTAAGACAAATTTATCTAAGTAAGGATGGAACACTGATTTTGAGGTTCAAGAATACGGCTAGTATCATAGTCCGACGGCATGACTATAAACTTATAGTGGCCGAACTTGTTTGAAAGCCATTTTGGGTACATTATCGCTTGACCTTCAGATCGACATCCTTATTTAAGATTGATTCTGAGGATAATCCCACTCTTTTAACCGATCGAGCAATCGCTCATCTTTGGTGGTGTATATTTGTTCTTAAGCATTAGTTGGTTTAATTTTGATAATCAATACATATTCTTTAAACCACCATCCCTATCCTTTGTAAACAAGCTAGTGTTTTCCAAGGTGATTCCCTAGGTTCGATAAAACTTAAATCCTAAAATTTTAGATTTACTCCTTTGTCCTTTTAACTTCCTTGAAATCATTCATTATACGTGTTTTGATATGGGCTAATCAGGGTTCTAGATTCATAGATAATCTTAGTTGCCATCGTGGTAATTCTTTGTAAATTGCTAGGAAAACGCTTGGCAATGCTTAAATAATTCCATATCTTTGATCTTTATCTGCTTTTCTCCTTGGTTTAGATAACCAAGGAATGATCGACATTCTTCCTTATTCATCATTCTCTTTAGAGGTATGTGGGTATTATGAATTTTCTTCTCCATGCCGATTCCATAGACTTGTAGTTCGACCGGAAAATGGAACAAATCTTCCCTTTCTTTCACAGATCGTGGATGAATTTCAACTCATCATTCCTTTCTTATGATTACATCTAATTTTTCATAGGTATTATGTTCAAGTTATTTACTAGATCTTAAGTGATTCTAAGTTCAATTCTAAGTTCGAGCAATAAGCGTGTTTTTAGTTTCTTCTATGTGTGAGATGATTCTCTTCCGAATTTCTTATTTGAACTTAAGTTCTATTTTATCTACACATGCTCTTTCGCTGAAAGGTATAAAGCACGTATCGCACAAAATATTACAGGTGTGAGAAGTTTCATACCTTCTGGTTTCCTCGGTTTTGAGTATAAGTTCTGCTCGCGTTTGCCGTTGTCGTTGATGCGGCCGACATTGGGGCTGATATTATATAGCCTTAAGTGGTCGGGTTCGCCTAGTGAGTCGGGTTTCTATTCCTCCCGAGTGTACCCGGCACTCATTCGCATAACGGCCCTTCCACATTTATAGCAACCAAGATCGCCGCTGAATATTACTGTGGTCTATGACATTTTGACAAAGAGGAACTCTTATTTGTCCTTGTGATGCCATGTTTCTTTTCCATGGTCTTTGTTGTTGACTCCAACATTTCTTGGTTGTAATCACTAAGATTACCTTCCCATTTCCTCTCGCCTGTCACAGCATTATGTGACCGAGTGGAGAAGCTTATTCCGCATTCGCCTCAATATCTAAAGCCCGACTAAGAGCTTCAAGATATGCTAAGTCTCCATGACCGGCAAGAGACATTCTTATCTCATGTCTTAGACAGATCGAAATTTCTCGACATTTTATGTCAAGATTCACTGTCCGAGCGCACTGACATATCACAAAAGAGGCGATCGTACTCGCCATCGACATCTTTTCTGCTTAAGATTGAAGAATTGATTTCTTTTCTCTTTCTATGGCTCTTGGGAATGTATTTCATACATTTCCGTCTTAAAGTTTTCCGGAACTCATCTATTTGTTACGGTGTTGGTGTTTCCTTCGGCTTCCCACCGTAAATCACCGTCCTGAGTTGAAGGTCACACAAGATGCCTTCTCAGGTTGCATAACGAAGGAAATCAAATATCCTTTCTATTGTCCTCACCCATCGCTCAAAGAACCCCTGGACTTTCTTTTCCATTAAAGGAGGCTGGTTAGGTAACAAATTACCAACCCAAAGTACGGATTAAGGCGGACTAGTACTAATGACGGGATTACCAGAACAAGAATTAATTATGAATTGAGGGCATATGATAGTGTAATATTCCAAAGAAACGAATATACGATTACGGTTTTCAAACCCCGTAATTGGGGTTTTGCCAAGATATTATCTTCTTCACGACATCAACCTCAGGATTTGGACATGATATCGTTATAATCGAATTCCTTTTCATAATTCACTAAGGATTGTGAATTAAAGGATTGAAATATCAATAAATGATTCGCTGAATATTTTCAACGCCAAACGCTGCATCAACGCTTTTGAGACGTTAACGTTAACGCTCAGAGACGCTAAAACGAGTTTAATGCTCGGAAATTATAATTAATTTCCTATTATTATTTTATATAATTACAGTATTAATGATTAATAAAATCAATATTTGAGTTATTAAACTCGATAATTTAAATTGTAATTTCGAAACCTAATCTTAAATAGTGGTTTTATCATACTTAAATGATACCATTAAATTATCCTATGGTATCCAAACTTATAATATGATATATAGAATATACATTAAATCAGATTTTCAGCTAAAAATCAAGGATTCAGTTTTATAAAATCAACCCAAACTTTCAAATGGTTTTATATGATCGAAATGTAATAATTTTATCCTATGCTATTATTTTATATCTAAATCATATATTATGATATATATGTATATTTGGATGAAAATTACATAGTATCAATAATAGTGTAATTTATATTTTAATCCTATTTTCAATAATTACATTTGTGAATTTTAAAATTGCATGTTGATGATTTAATTATTTCTATGATATGTGTATTATATACCTATGACCTATTACATGATTAATACAATGTATTAAGAGTATTTATAAAAATAAAATCAGCCTAAAATCCTCCCCATACCGATTTTGCCCATCTTTCCCATGCACAATGATTTCCACCTTTTGAATCGCTCAACACATGAATAGCTTTAACACACTTCAATCATCACCTAAACAACTCCCAAGGGCTGCAGATTTTTTCCCATTTCCATGCCCAAAATCGAGAGAGAGGAGAGTATGTGAGTATTGCTCTTCATTCATTCATTTTACCCTCAAACATTTCAACACCAAAATCCTCTCCACTCTCCTGTATTCGCTCGAAACCGGTGAGCCAAACCCTCTCCATTTTCAAAATCTCCTCCATTCTTCTTCATCTTCACCAAAGTCACACCTTCATTGTTCCTTGATTCTATACCATCTTCAAGGTAACGAGACCAATAGCTTCGATTATTCACCTCTTTAAACCTAAAATTTCAAACCTGCTTTATATATATGTATGGTTCCAAAGTTATATATATATGTTTATATATGTGTTTAATTGTTCTGAGCACGAGCTTTGGTTATGATTAGTTCATGATTTTTATTTACAAAATATAAGTACGAACACGAGACGTTATATATGCAATGTCAGTAAGGATTTAGTTTAGATATTCATAATTTTCTAACCATGTGGCATTAGAAATAATTTTCAAATGATACAAAATGTCGGATTTAAGGACCCAATACTTATCGATATGTTCTAAGCATGTATTATTGCTCTATTATATGATTTAAGACTATAGTATTGATTTAGAAATTTTGAAAACCATAGCTAAATTTTGAAATGTTGAGATATATATGCATGACTTGATGTATAATTTTATTTCAAGCATGAATGACATATTAGTGCTTTAGAACCTTTGATTGTATGTTCTATGATTTAATTAGAATTTTGAAACCATATACTTGATTTTACAAAATACCGTGAGCTTTATAAATATATAGTTGTGTATGATTTTATTAACATGCAACGGTATTAATGTTTAGTATATTGTTTATATGCATTGTTAATTAATTAGAATTTTAGAAATCAAATGTTATTTTAAATCAAATAAGCCGTGAGCTTATTGCTCTTGAAGGTGATGATTAATTAGTTTTGATAAATATTATGATGTTATATTATACTATAGTGTATAAACATAGTATATAATTGTCGAATTTTTGAAAACCATATACTAAATAAATCGAAAGTTTATAGCATCACAAGCTCATATGGTGACGATTTAAATTAGTTTGGTTGATGTTATGATGTTACAATATAATAATAATGTTTATTGATGTTGAATTTACTTAGAATTTTTAGAAATTGTTTGTTATTTATTTGGTAATTATCTTATAATTACCGTGAAATATTGTTATATATTGAAATAAATAGTTGTGATGAACTATGTGTTATGTAAATATTATATACTGATGTTGGGATATTATAATAGGTATATATTTTGGGAATTTTTGGATGATTATTCCTTATTTATTGAATTACCAAAATATTTATATATGTATATATATAAATCAATATAACAGAATATATGAATTTGATAAATTCATATTCTGGACCATAGTGTATAATAATGCACTATATTAATTTAGAAAATTTTTCAAGGGTCATTTGTTATTTTTAAGACAATTATCTAAAATTTGATAATTAATAAGTGATTTTAAACTTTTTAAACCGTTTAATTATAAAATTTTGGTAAAATAATATTCTGACAGTTTTAAATGTTACAAAATTTTATAAACATAGATTGCTATGTTTGACAAACGCCCTTTATAAACGTTTAAAAACCAAAATACTTTTTTATTTATAAAATATTTAAAATACGAAAATATTTATAAGTCCTGATTTACAAGATAAATCGAGAAGGACTTTTACGCCAAATCATCAAATTCGATAAAGCAAAATAGTAAGAAATACTATTTAAAAGTCAAAATCATCGATTTTCTGTAACTGTTGTCGACTTCGCCGACTTTTCGTTCAAACGATTTATTATACGCTTATAAACACGTCAAGATGAAAAGATATACCAATTGAGTATGATAATTATTAGTAAGAAAAGATTTACAAACGAACTATATCGAGAACGCACCAATACGCTGGAACGTATCTCTATAACGAGAACAATTCAACGTTATACGACAGACGATGGAATTCACTAAGGAATTCACCTCACATCGTATGAAATATCGTTATCTTAAGTTTTCGAAAGTCTCGACAGACTTGAGCGACGCATTTCAAAGCCTCGCCAGAAAGCGCGGACGCAAACGCAGCCGACGGATTTTGACTTAACGATCGAACCTGGGGACTTTTACAATGAACTCGTAGTCCCAGCGGGTTTTATCTTCAAAATGCGGGCCTTTTCACCCACTAAAAACGTGATTTCATCGTTATATCAAATGAGTTTATTTACCGTATTTATTTTACAATCATAACAAATGTTTTACCGTGACACCGCCAAAAATATTTCGCTTGTACGGATCCTATCTCATACGCTTCTGTGTGGTGCGGGAGATGGTTGGAACTATTATATTTGTTGCGGTACGCCCAACCTTTAATGTCGGGTCCCGGTGTCGATGATAATGCCCGCTAGGGATTGCCAAGGTCGAACTATACGTCAGGTTAACATATGCTTGCAGAGAAAGGACGTCAAAATTATGATTACACGTCACGGCGGCAGAGGGCTCCTCTCATCGCTTATTTATTTATTTATTTATTATTATGTATTGCGGACTATGAGATACCGGACCATACACACCACTAAAAAAATGCCCGTCAAAGTGTTTATTTAACCGAATGATTCGTAGCATGGCATTTTAACTAAAACCCTTGATTTCATCGATATTAAAGATAATCCAAATATTATCAAATGTTTTATAAGTCCACCGAAATGTAATTTTCAGACGCACCGTGCACGTTTGTTTTAAATATATGCTGAGGCTCGATACGCATTGATTGGGATGTTGAGAGTCTAGTGTCCTCGACCATTTACTGGATTAAGGCATCAATACATATCGTCATATAGTATACACACTTTCCGCCGCTATACTCACCCTTTATTATGCTTTATGTTACAAACTATCGTAGGTCCATCGGATCGCCGTTTTGGGGTCCCATGGCCTCAAACCTTTTTCAAAACATTATAACATCACCATATTCTCGTCAAGCATGTAGTTTATTCTTATGCATCTTTATTTTACCCGTAATCCCCTCAAATACTACTCCATATTAGTCGCCTCCAACCGGGTCGTCCGGAACGGGGTCGCGATGTAGTGGTATCAGAGCGCCTCTTTGTAAACCCAAGACCTTTTATTCTAAGTCTAGATCGAGTCACCGACTCTAGAAACCACCACCTCTCAACACTCCATCACATCGAGCTCAACCGAAAAAGGTAATCGATTTCTTTTCAAACCTCATGAAATGGAAACTTCTCGATGACGAAAAGTTAGATAACTTTGAGAAATATTATTATTATGAAAATTTTAAGTTTGAGGAAGAAAATTTTCCAAAAAAAAAAAAAATTAATCGAGCCAATACAACGTTTCGGTATCGAGATGGTTATGGTAGTATCGGGTCAATGATCAACATGAAACGAATCTAATCTGATTTTAATATATATGAGTTAATCCTGACCGCCTTTTTGAATCATACTTTCAATTTGCAAATAAACCTTACTTTCCGACTTTCAAAATTTTATTTATGATGAATGATGTTATCATGAGACTAACTTAGACTCTATGGCATGCTCACGATCGTGAAAGAACGTAGAAGGTCGAACTTCTTTTCCTTATGCGAACAAAAGAACGACAGGAAGAATGAAAGTGATGATACCCTCGGTTAACGGATTTACTAAAGACGAGCTGGTTTACCTAACAGGACTACCCCAACCTTTGTCGAATGACGCCGGCACTCCATCATCACTCGACAACGAGTACCAGCAACATTAATCACCACATGGACGCCACTTACGGCTTCAGGATGTGCAGCCTCGACTTAAGAACCCGAAGATGATAGATTTAATTACGCCGACATACGCCCGATTGACATTTTGCACGATCGCGCAAATTTCCTGCACTGCAGTATTTTGTTTTAGCTAGATCTCCTCGTTAGACTCCGATTTACGATGGTTTTTCACCTACGTACCCTAACGCACTGATATTCATTTTGTTATGAAGAACAGAACTTCAATTCTGTCCTCAGAATACGATAGAGTCTGTTGAACTCTAGCTTAAGTGTTTGATACAAGACAAGGATCTCAGAAGCGTATATTGAGATATCATTAGCTATATGTATATGTTCGATAAGACTCAAGAAGGTAAGTTGTGGTATTAATTGCATTATGATGTAGCCTACCTTATAGAATTGTTAGTTCTAGCCTAGTTGTTTCGTTATGCTATCCTCGTCGCTTTGAGATATCGATAGTTGGCTTACGTTAGTTTTCTTTTTTTCACCGGCAGACGGAGGAGATGCTATATCTTCCAGGAGTAGGGTAGACCTCATGCCCCACCTCGGGAGCCGACTGCGCACCTATAGGGAATGCCGATGCACTCGGAAGACGAAGTAGTCATGCATCACCTCTTGCCAGGAGAACGCCCGGCCTACGGCTAAACTAACCACGATGGCATCAAGAGACTCCCAGCTATACCCCTCGCACTGGATGGTTATGCTTCCGAGAGTATCGAGACCACATCTATCGCATTCCCGAGGTTATGATTTGATTGGGGACCTGTGTTCGCGAGTCACCGACTTACGCAGCATGCGATTCATGGAGTCCGCACTGACGGGACCCTATCTCCTCCACGGAGTACATCTAGGACGAGTCGCCAGATGGCTGCACTTGAGGTTCCGAGACAAGGATCCAAGATACCCCTATACCAAAGTGACGGGGCAGATGTACGAGGTGGATAAAGGCACGCCCAGAGCTCGGGAGAGCCCTGCAGTTGCCACCAAAGCAGTTGGACACCCAGACGTCCGCCACTACCGCCTACCACCGCATCCCATCCACCACCACCAAGTCAATAGCCCTTCCGCCGACAGCAAGGACGTAGAGTATTAGATACCTTCCTGATACGATCTGACCCGAAAGTATGCTACATCCGATCCGCCACAACTACGACTTATACTACAAGGATAACTGACCGCCGACATACCGATGATGGAAGCACAGGTAGACTATCCAGAGTACGACTGTAAGACTATCTGGATGAGGAAGACGATTCAAGAGGAGGAAGACCTGAGGAAGACGCGAGTAAAGTAACTGAAAGACCTTAGCTATGTTTTAATTAGAATCGTTACATGACTAGCACGCGGTTAGCTTTTTTCCTTTATTTCAATACCACGGTTCTAGGACTCGATTTTCTTGGCCAAAGGGCCCCGAAACCGTTATTTCTATTTCTATGATTCTCGATGTTAGACATCTTGTTTTGACAAACCTTGGTTATCTATCCACATATTTCACCCAAGCAAATTGGTGACAATTTTCTATGCTATGGACGAATTGTTTTACTTTATATCGCTTAGTTTAAGAAACCTTATTTTGTTGTTGTAAGCGCTTAATAATTAACGATGGTATGTTTTATATAGCGTAATGCCTCCAGAAGAAACCCGAAGAGAACCCGTGAGGTCGAAGACCTGATGGCGGTAGAATCCTCAACAAGAACCGTAAGATAATCCCCAACCACCGCCCACCTCAACCCGATCGCAGGATCAAGAACTATTCTGAGGCAAAACCTCCTGCTTTTTAAATTAAAGGGAGCCCTAAGAAGCCGAACAATGGGTTAGGCTATTGAACGGATTCACTTTCCTAAGGACGGCATTGTGAAAGGATGTCGGTTACTTTCAAATTATCGGACCACCGATCTCCAAGGGAGGCCGTGAAGAAGACTTTGCTACTGAACAAATGTAGAAGAGTTCTCGTGGAGGATTTCAAGAGAGAGTCAGATTTAAAAGTATATCCCCAAAAGCTATAGGGGAAAAAGAAGAGTTTTTCCCGCTAAAACAAGAAAATTATCCAGAATCGACTATGATCGACCTCGTAGATGTCTAGATATGCGCCAGATCTGGTGGACACCGACTAAAATGTCGGAAAAGTTCAGTCGTAAGAATGGAGATACGCGACACTCTCGCCGCAACACGGAGACCTATATTTTACACCGGCTCGCACGAAAGCTGATATCGAGGCGGCCATGACCGAGAATAAGTCGTCGCGCCTCGCATAATGGCCGCACTGGACAAAGGAAAGGAAACTGAGCCCAACCCGGAATAACAACGCGAAACTATGGAGAAGAAAGTCACAAGCTACCGTGGTAAGGAAACACGGCTAAAGTTAAGGACAGTAGCCGGAAGAGAGAGCCTATGCCCGCCGCAAGGCGGACCGCAGGAAAATGACCTTCAATGCCCTAGATACCATAGAGCACAAGGGAAGCAGCAAACGAAGACTGAAGGGCAAGGCAACGGCATTACGCCAACAATTGCTTCAACGCCACGCTCGATATTAGTCAACCAACCGGCAATGCTCAGCCACTGGCATATACAGCCAACCCCAGCCGCCGCAACAATTCCAACCCCAACCCCGCAACCCAATGGCAACAACCCCAAGATCAACAACAACTCCAATACCACCACAATGGCAAGAAAAGAATAAAGAATTCAAGAACTACAGCAGGGCCCACGCCTCAACAATAAAGAGTAAGGCAACCACCGCTGCCAACGCCAGCAAGAAAGAATGCGCCAGTGTCAACCAAATCAACAAGGACTGGCGCCTGTCAGCCTCAATGGCCTGAAAGGAGTTTACGCCTGTGACAGGAGGTGAATCTAACAAAAACCAAGGAAACTCTAAGTGTGTATGGGAGTTCTCTCAACCCACTGTTATAAGATTGTTTCGACTGATACGTCAGATTTTTATATTGCAAAATCATGCGAGAAATGCCGAGCCTTAGGGTCTGAAAATCGCCGATATGAGAATCTTCATCGCCATAGAGGGATTATGACCATATCTACTTTTGCTCTAACCAGAGTCGACATCAGATCACTTACAGGTTCGCTAACACCTAAACATAATACCCACATTTGGCGTGTACATAACCTCGGAACGGATCGTTAGCTAAGAATCATTCTATATTTTCCGTGAAGGAAAGGAAAATTCATTTCACTTTCTCGGACAAAGGCTATGTATTTTCAATGACGCACGGGAAGGAGGATTCGATAGTACGACTACAAGCTGGAGCGATGATGAACTGCGGATGCCATGCATTCCTTGTTTATTTAAATGATGAGGATAAACCCGTGGTAGAAGACATTAGTTGTCCGAGAATTTCCGACGATTTCTAAAATCACGCCAGACTACCTCAATAGACAACGGAGCTTACCATCGACTTGGCCGTGATCAGCCCCAATGGTCGGCGCCTCATAGGATGGCCCCAAAGGAGCTGAAGAGTCGAAACCAAATCCAAGAGCTTTGATCCGATCTATTAGCCGAGTGTTTCACCGGGAGCCTGCTTTGTTTGTTAAGCAGCATGATGGTTCTTTGAGGACGTGCATCGATTATAGAGAACCAAATAAGACGACACTAAAGAACAAATAATTTTACCTGCATTAGACACCTGCTTCGATCAATTATAGTGAGCGGGTGTATTCTCAAAATTGATCTTAAGTCGTGATACCACCACCTAAAATACGGCTTAAGATTGCATCAAGACCCATTCAACCGCATATGCCACCATGAATTCATAGTTATGCCATTCGGATTAACCAATGCACAAACCGTGTTCATGGACCATGCAATGTAGTATTTCATCCATTGATAAGTTTTGTTTTGCCTCATAGATTGACATCCTTATTTATTCAAAGAATGAAGAGGATCATAAGGAATATCTACGAACGGTTTCAGTAAACCTTGAGAAATGAAAGACTCATAAGTTTAAAGCGTGAGTTTTCGCTGAAGGAAGTTATGTTCCTCGACACATCAGTGTCTGGCCAAGGTATAAAAGTAGATCCACCCAAAGTAGAGGCCGGCAAGAATGGAAATCACCTAGAACACAAGACGAATTAGAGTTTTCAGATTAGTCACAATAGTGAGATTCATCGGCGATTCTCCAAGATTGCACAATAACCCGCCTACTCCTAAGGGAATCAAGTTCAACGGGATGATGAGTAGATGAGTTTTCAAATACCAAGAGAAATGACCACATCAGCCTAGCATCCCGTAAGGCATAGGGGTATGGTCTATACCGACGATCTAAGACCGGACTGGTTGTGTTTTGATGCAAGAAGGAAAAGGATAGCCACGCATCTCGACAACTCGACCCCACGAGCCTAACCACCCAACCCACGATTCGGAATTAGCAAATTAGTTCATGCCCAAAATTGGAGACACCATCTCTATGGCGAGATGTGAGATCTTCACGATCATAAAGTTTCAAGTATTTCTTCGAACAAAGAGATCCTAATATGAGACAGCAGATGGCTAGAATTAGTAAAAGATTACGACTGGTATTAACTATCACCCGGCAAAGTAATGTAGTAGTCGACGCCGAGTCGTAAGAGCCATACCAAGTTAGATGTCTCAAGAGGAAAACTCACAAGAGTTTCAGAACGAGATCAATCAGAACCACCGAGACAATTGTGAGTCAGATCGCTACACTCACACCGATATCCGATCTAAGAAGAGAATTGTCGAGAGACAGCGATTGAGGAAAGTTGAAAAGATCCAGAAAGACTAAGGTCCAAGGATTCAAGATTTCAAGAGCACACGATAACGCCTTATTGTTTGAAGGTAGGATATGCTCCCCGACGCAGCTTCAACGAAATCACGAGCGAGGCTCACGATACGCCCTACACCGCCCACCTGTGTAGTACTAAGATGTACCAGACCCAAGGAAAAAATTGGTGGAAGGCATGAACGAGACAGCTTTCTTTCAGAGAACGCGCTGTTTGTCAATGCGAAGTGCACTACACCAACGCCCCTACGGGAAGTTATAAACCGGAAATCCTCGAATGAAGGACGATATAATCCATGGATTTCACAAGCTACCCAAATCGAGAAGAGGAACACAACCATACGGTAATTGTGGATAGACTTACCAAAAGTGCTCACTTTCTACCTATTCAAAGCATCATGGATCCGATAAGTCGCTCACCTGACAGCATGAAATTGTACGACTACAATGGAGTGCAAAATCTATTACCTCGATCGAGACTCCAAGTTCACATCCAGATTTTGATTAGCTTACAGAGAATCATAACAGATTAAACCAAGACAAGATTCCACCCACAAACCGACGGACAATGGCAGTAATCATCCAAACGCCAAGATATGCTAGATCTGTAATCTTGATCGCGTACAAAATGGGAAGATATTTACTCGATTGAATTTGCTTACAACAATGCTTATCGTTTACCATCGGCATGGCCCCATACGGCCTCAGATAAAAGCAGATCACCACTTTATCGGGACAAGTGGCAGAAGTCACAGGCCCGACGCGCGAGGAAATGATCAAATCGTCGACAAATTAGATGAGGAAAAGAGGTCAGATAGAGAAATCTCACCGACACTGTAGATCCGAGCTACGCTTGAGGATGGAGACAAAGTATTTAAGGTCTCCATCAAGTGGATCACGTTCGCCTCGAAGAAAGCTTATCTCGCTTCATAGACCCATGAGATCCTAGAAAGGATAGGTCCAAGAGCTTATAGGTTGGCTCTTCCGCCAAACCTAGAAATGTCCATAATGTTTTCACATCTCACAATTACGAAATACGCTCACGCACCCAAAGCACGTGATTCATCACGACGATCCTAGCTTTATATGAGCTATAAGGAAGAAACCACCACATTTCGACCACAAAGTTCAAGCAACCACGGAGCAAGTCGATCCATAGTCAAAGTGTCGGAGACACCACTGGCGTGCCAATAGCCACGGGAGCAAGAATGGGAAAAATACCCGATTTATTTTTCAGATGTATACAACTCGGATCCAATTTTCGAAGGGGTGGAATGTAATATTCCAAAGAAACGTAATATACGACATGGTTTTCTAAACCCGCAATTGTGGTTTTGCCGTATATTATCTTCTACGACATCGAACTCAGGATTTCGATATTTATATCGTTATAACGACTTTTCAATTCACTGGATTGTGAATTAGGATTGAAATATCACCAAATGATTCGTCAATATTTTCAACGCCAAACTGCAGACGAACGCTGACGTTAACGTTAACGCTTCAGACGCTTTGAAAATGAGTTTAATGCTCGGAAAATAATAATTAATTTCCTATTATTATTTTATATAATTACACACGATTAATAAAATCAATATTTGAGTTATTAAACTCGATAATTTCAAATTGTACCGAACCCTAATCTTATAAATAAGTGGTTTTATCAACGAAATGATACCATTAAATTATCCTATGGTATCCAAACTTATAATATGATATATATGAATATTAAGCATTAAATCAGATTTTCAGCCATAAAATCGAAGGATTCAGTTTTTATAAAATTGAAACCCAAACTTTCAAATTGTGGTTTTATATGATCAAATGTGTAATTTTATCCTATGCTATTATTTTATAACTAAATCATATTATGATATATATGTATATTTGGGACTAAAATTACATGAGTATCAATAATAGGTGTAATTTATATTTTAATCCTATTTTTCAATAATTGCTATCTGTAATTTCAAAAATTGCATAAAGTTGATGATTTAATTATTTCGACATACGATTATATACCCATGCACCTATTACATGATTAATACAATGTATTAAGAGTATTTATAAAATAAAATCAGCCTAAAATCCCTCCCACGCCGATTTTGCCCATCTCTTCCCCATGCACAATGATTTCCAATTAAATCGCCTATATACTGAATAGCCTTTAACACACTTCAATCATCACCTAAACAACTCCCAAGGGCTGCAGATTTTTCCCATTTCCATGCCCAAATCGAGAGAGAGAGGAGAGTATAGGGGAGTATTGGCTTCATTCATTCATTTTACTCCCCTCAAACATTTGAACACCAAAACTTCCACTCTCCCAAATTACTCGAAACCAGAGCCAAACCCCTCCATTTTCGAAAATTCTCCTTCCATTCTTCTTCATCTCTTCACCAAAGCTGCCACCTTCATTGTTCCTTGATTCTATACCATTCTCAAGGTAAATGAGACCAATAGCTTCGATTATTCACCCTTTTAAACGAAAATTTCAAACTGCTTATATATAGCTATGTCAAAGTTATATATATGTTTATATGTGTGTTTAATTGTTCTTGAGCATGAGCTTTGGTTATGATTAGGTTCTGATGATTTTTATTTACAAAATATAAGCATGAACATGAGATGTTATATATGCAATGTTGTAAGGATTTAGTTGTATATTCATAATTTTCAACCATAAGTGCATTAGAAATAATTTTCGAAAATGATACAAAATGTTAATAAGGACTCAATACTTATGATATGTTCTAAGCATGTATTATTGCTCTATATGATTTAAGACTATAGTATTGATTTAGAAATTTTGAAACCATAGCTTAAATTTCGAAATGCCGGAGATATATATGTATGTACTTTGATGTATAATTTTTATTTCAAGATGCAATGACATATTATTGCTTTAGAACCTCGATTGTATGTTCTATGATTTAATTAGAATTTTGAAAACCATATACTTGATTTTACAAAATACCGTGAGCTTTATAAATATATAAGGTATGATTTTATTTTGAACATGAACGTAGTATTAATGCTTTAGTATATTGTTTATGTTATCAGTAATTAATTAGAATTTTTAAATCAAATGTTATTTTAAATCAAATAAGCCGTGAGCTTATTGCTTCTCACATGATTTAATTAGTTTTGATAACATATGATGTTATATTACTATACCATAGTGTATAAACAGTATATAATTGTTGAATTTGAAAACCATATACTAATAAATCGAAAAAGCCGAGAGCATCAAGCTTAAGGTGACATTTAAATTAGTTTGGTTGATAAGGATGTTACAATGTTATAATACAATGTTTATCGATGTTGGAATTTACTTAGAATTTTAGAAATTGTTTGTTATTTATTTGGTAATTATCTTATAATTACTGAAATATTGTTATATATTGAAATAAATAGTTGTGATGAACTACGGTTATGTAAATATTATATACTGATGTTGGGATATTATAATAGGTATATATCAATTTTGGAATTTTGATGATTATTCTATTTATCGAATTAATTAAATATTTATATATGTATATATATAAATAAATAGCAACAAGATTATTAATGATAATATTATTAGATGAATTTAAAATTAATATGATTTGTTACAAATTTTATAAACATAGGATTGCTTTATAAGTTTATATCAAACGCTTTATAAACGCTTTTAAACCAAAATATCGCTTTTTATTTATAAAAGGTATTTAAAAATATTTAAAATATTTATAAGTCCCCGATTTACAAGATAAATCGAGAAATAGATTTACGCTTTCAAATCGATCAAATTCGATTTACACAAAATAGTAAGAATATTATTTAAAAGTCAAAATCATCACTTTCAGTATCAGTTGTCGACTTGCCGACTTTTCAAGTCAAACGACGATTACATAATGCTTATAAACACGTCAAGACGAGTAAGATATACTAATTGAGTATGATACTCATTAGTAAGAAAAGATTTCACAAACGAAACTATATATCGAAACGCACCAATACGCTGAACGATCTCAGCGAATCGAGAACAATTCAACGTTATAACGATTAGAGACGATGGAATTCACTAAGGAATTAGTCTCACATCGATATGAAATATCAAAGTTATCTTGCCGAAGTCTCGATAGACTTGAGCGACGCATTAAAGCCTCGCCAGAAAGCGTGGACGCAAACGCAATGGACGGATTTGGACTAACGATCAACCTAGACTTTTCACAACCTGTAGTCCAAGTGGGCTTTTATCTTCAAAATGCGGCCTTTTCACCCCACTAAACGTGACTTTACTCGTTATATCAAATGAGTTTATTTACCGTCATTATTTTACAACCATATAAATGTTTTACCGCTTACCGCCAAAATATTTCGCTTTTGTACGGATCTCATCTGCATATGCCCGTAGGGCGTGGAGATGGTTGGAACTATTATATCATTTGTGGTAGGCCCAACCTTTTACGATTCGTCCCGTCGTCGATGATAAATGCCCGCCAGATCGTGCCAAGGTCGAACCTATACCGTGTTAACATATGCTTGCTAGCAGGAGACTCGCATCGCACGGATTACGGTGGTCACGGCGTCAGAGCCGAGCTCCTCCTCGACGCTTATTTATTTATTTATTTATTATTATGCGTAAGACATGAGATACGGACCATACACACCAAGAAAACGCCTGCGCATGTTTACGAACCGAATGATGGTAAAGACAAGGCATTTTAACTAAAACCCTCAGATCTTACTCGACATTGGCAACAGAATCCAATATTATCAATGTTTTCGCATAAGTCCACCGAGTGCAATTTTCTGCACTTAGCCCGCATGTTTGTTTTAAACGCAAGTTCGAGCTCCATGGGTACGATTAGTTACATGTGTCAGTGTCCTAACGAACCTCAACTTGTTAATCATATACATATCATATATGTATTCACACACTTTCCGCTATACTCAACTCCTTTATTTATGCTTTATGTTACAACTATCGAGGTCCATCGATCGTGCTCATTTTGGTCCCATGGCTAAACCTTTTTCAAAACATTATAACATCACCATATTCTCGCTCAAGCATGTAGTTTATTCTTATGCATCTTTATTTTACCCGTAATCCCTAAAATACTACTCGTATTAGTCGCCCATCCGGTTGGTCCGTAATGGGTCTTATGATAGACAAATCTCAAGACTTATTTATTTATATAACATATCGATATATGTATCCGAACATTTAGTTTTAACAAAAGCGTTCATCGATCCAGCATAAGTTTAAACTCAAAACATAAATTATATAACTTCGCAATGAACATGTGGAATACAATATCGACGATGTGATTCGCAGCAAACTATCAGACAATGATCCAACCGTCAACACACCTCCCATCTTCATCCAACCTCCGCACATTTAAAAACAATACGCAGGATCGAGTACAAATAACTGCACCGCCTCATACAAAACATTTTCTTTAAATTACATCGCTCATAATAAGCATACGGGTTTTAATTGAAAAGGCCTTCAGGTTACTAAAACATTTTCTCATCTCAAAACATCGCACGAGCATTTTCTTTGTATGATCCATATCATTCACATATCTCATATAACATCATCATCTCATAACTCATCTCGCACCGAGAGGGGGCTAATCTTCTACAAGGCACAAGACATGTTCGGAATGTCTTTCGCACAAATCACCTTACTCTGCACGTAACCCTAGCCAGAATTCCATCCGACATAGGGTCCGATATCGATTTTCTCATCGGGCCGGGAGCCACCAATCGATCAAGTACTACAACCAATACCATATACTTTCAGATCGTCGCCCAACTACGACAGATCCATATATACAAACTATACGGTGTAATCATCATTTCTCAACCAATCAGAATAAATATTTTCATTGTAAAGCAAGTAATAAAAGCGGTTTAACAAAGTCCACCTGCACGTAATTTTCAATAAAGTTCCTTTCTAACGCCAACGCCAGTCCACGCCCCACCTTAACGTAAGAACTTTTTAGTACACTCGTCGCTTCAATCAGAGATGAACATCGCTTCAACGCCCCATGCATCATACAGGCTAACGCCGACTTATTCGGACGTCCTCAGTCAAATGACGAATTATGGAATCGCCATCATATAAGAGATATTCCATCTCTTTAGCACATAATGTATGCTTAATGTACTTACGAAACGAGTCACATGTTACAAACGACCACGTCACATAGATCACGACATCGACTCGTGCCTCGACCGGGTCAACGCTTTTGTCAACGATTTAATTATCAACATTTTCACCTCAATAACATCATTAAAGTCAAATTTCGACTTTTATACTATTTATGTATTATATTTTATGTATAATTTAGCTCTAAAATTCATAAAATCATACTATGTTTAAAACATTATTTTAGAACATATTATAATCTATCTTATAAAATAAATTTATAACATTAACACATATAACCTATAGTTTTCTTAATCATGAAACACATATTAAACATCTTTCAAAATTCCAATTTAAATCATATATCATATAATCACATCATATAACCTTACTATAACATAATTTTGATTAATTATGAACTATCCTATAAAATTTTCCCAAGATGTTCAAAATCATGACTTAGGTCCAAATAATTTTATAAATTCCAAAAATTTCATATCAACACTATATTATTGAATCATACATTTTATGCTATTATAATACTAAACATGAATTTTATCTCAACATAACATTTTTATTATTATTTACATTTATTAAAATAAATGCATAGTTCCTAAATTCCACATAAAATCATACAAGTATGTTTAATACTCTAGATCATGATTTCAGTCATTAACATTTAAAAATCAAAATCATCAACATATAGTGTCATCATGTTTTCGGTCCTTTCAAAATTTTGATACCATGCTTATCTGTCATTATAATTAATATACATGCTTAAAACAACATATAAACACTATTTCTAAACACTTTAGAACATGTTCTCAATTTTGAAAACTTCATAAACGAATCATGCTCAATCATAATATTTAACGTTGATATATAAAATTCAGACATGTATACAGTCAAGAATTCTAACCTTTAAATCGTGGGTTATTTTAATCTAATGGTTTATTTGATCTAAGTTTGGATGAAACAAGACTGAACTCTCTCAAAATTTCACTCAATTTCGCACATTGTGTCAAATGGAAGAAGTTGTTGCTTGTAATATCCGCAGTAATTAGCGCTAATTACGATTTAATATTTTAACGTCGATCACAGACGATAGTTAAAATTTCATGAAATTTTCTAAGCAAATAAGTTTAGAATTAAATTCCATTATTAATGGAATAATTTAATAAAGATTGCAACTTTATTACGACATTTCGAGATGAGTCGATAATTAACGTTTGCAACATTTCAAACGTTAACGCTTAAAGACTAAACGGAAAGTGTAGTTTAATGATCAATGAATTATAGTAATTAATTTCTATGATTATTATATGTAATTAAAGTATTATTTAGCATTAAATCAATGCTAGATCATTAAAGAATTATTTAATCAAATTCTCAATTTCGAAACCCTAGTTTCAATTTTGGTTTTATCGCATAAAAGATGCCACTAATTTATCCTATGATATTAATTATCATCTAAAATATATGTTATAACATATATCAATGTTTGGCATTGAAAATAAAAATCGACCTATGGTTTATGTGTAATAATAATCCCACTATTACATGTATCTATTAAGTAACAATTTGATTAATTAAATAGCCTAACTAAATAATTAAACACATACATATATATATAAGTAATAACTGTAGTGTGTGTGTGAAAGAGGTGTGACAAATGACAGAGAGTAGTGATGTTATTGATAGCAGCGAGCAGAAGGATGTGTTGATACGAGCGAGATAAGGAGTTGTTGATATGCATGCGAGTATAGTGATAAGTGTCACACATATCACCCCACACCCCATACCCTCTTCCCTTTCGATCAGATTCTTCTCACTCTCTCCCAAAATCGACTCTCCTCCTCTCAGAAAATATACTGAATAGAAAATCGAACAACTGATACCTGAAAGTCGTAACACTTCGTATCAAATCAATCAGGCATCCATCAATTATTCGACCGATACAATCTGTAGTTCAACGCTTGTATGTTCTTCGGTTTCAATTTTGATCGCTGGTTAACTCCCTATCTCAAACCGACGATAAACTGTCTGAATGACAGCTTGCCAATTTTATAATTGAAATAGCCTCTCGAATGTTGAAATTAAATTTCAATAAATCAGAAGCACCGACCGAAATGGACCAAGTCCGACGAAATCAAAAGCCCACATGCCGAGCCAGCATGAGGCGCCTGATCTCGAGGGTCCGCCTGCTCGAGCTAGAGAGCTGCTCGAACCCCACCGACATAATAAATTATATAAACGCACCGCACCACCCAACTTATATAAAGTATTATTACGACGACACCGATCAAACAAGTCAACCAATTACACTAAAATATCCAACAATCCTCCCTATTTTAGTGTAATCTTATTAACTAAAACAATACATCTCAAAGTATCAAACATATGCATAAATGAAATATCATGACGATTCAATTTCACCTAGTACACTACACATTCCATATATTCAACAATGTGGTATCTCTATGATCGAACCTGAATTCATATCAATACACGAAGATAATGTACATATGTTTACATACATATTTGTTCTATCTCGACACTATTTTACTACCAGGTCCTTATCCTTCATAAGCATGTCAAAGCCAAGTCCCAAATAAGCAACTAAACTTCATGCTCACATGTAGCTCTTATTCTTGCACCGTGACATGCAATTTGTCAAAGAATATTAAGAATGTAAATATTCAACTCCTTAACTTGCAGTCCAACACACCTGGGATAATTCTTTATGTGTTCCAATCTCTAGATATTAAGCTTTCCACATTGAATTCAGCACCTAGCATCATACTAGATGGGAATTGGGTATCTTAATATCGAGATTTTAGTGGACTTTAAACCCATCCCTATAGCCGACTTGCGCACAAGATCTCTACTTAACCCTTTGGTTAAATGATCGGCTAAATTGTGTTGAGTTCTCACAAACTCCACGATATCACACCATTTGTAATAAGTTCCGTATCATGCTATGTCTAACACCTAAGTGTCTAGACTTCCATTGTACACTTGACTATATTAGCTTGAGGTAGCGGAACTATCACATCGATAGATATTGGTGATAACGGTTTCGACCACAATGGAATTTCATAAATCAAATTTCTTAGCCATTCGACCTCTTTACAATTTTTGCTAAAGCCACAAACTCAGATTCCATTGTTGAATGTGTGATACATGTTTGTTTCTTTGATGCCCAACATATAGCACCACCTCGAAGGAATGTCCAACCACTTGTAGAAGAATGATCTTCTAAATTGGTAATTCAACTTGATCGAATAACCTTCAATAACAAGGAAATCCGAGAATAAGTCAAACCATAATCCATAGTTCCTTTCAAGTATTTAAATACTCGATTAATTGCTTGCCAATGAATTAAACTTGGATTATGAGTGTATACTCGGTTTCCTACGTGAAAGGCTATATCGGTGCGGTGCTAATCATAGCATACATGAGGGAACCAATAGCCTTTGAATATTCAAGTCGATTCACAAGAACTCCTTTATTAGCACGAGTTTCACACTAGGATCAAAGGAGTTCTGTTGGAGAACAATCTTTGAAATTAAACTTTTCCAACACCTTCTCAATATAATGGGATTGAGAAATAGAAATACCATGTTCTCCACGTATGATCTTAATTCCAAGTATCACATCGCCCTCCCCATATCTTTCATTTCAAACTTAGATGACAAAAATTCCTTTGTTTTATCAACTTGATCTTGGTCAGCATACAAAGATCAACATGTCATCCACATATAAGCAAATGATTACTCCTTTACCAGAAGCATCAAACTTGCTATATACACACTTGTCCGCTTGGTTAAATACAAAACCATTAGACAACACAACCTCATCAAATTTCTGATGCCATTGCTTAGGGGCTTGCTTTAGTCCGTAAAGAGATTTCTCCAACTTGTAAACTTTATGTTCACTACCGGGAATGACAAACCTTACGGTTGTTTCATGTAAATCTCTTCATCCAATTCACCATTCAAGAATGCCGTCTTAACATCCATTTGGTGAATTATTAGATTATGTATAGCTGCAAGTGCTAACAATAATCTAATGGTGGAAATCCGAGCCACATGAGCATAGGTATCAAAGAAATCAATACCTTCCTTTATGCCTAAAGCTTGGATAACCAATCTAGCTTTATACCGTCTATGCTTCCATCTATCTTCATCTTTCTTATGAAGATCCATTTACAACCCAATGGTATACACCGGTGGTAAATCGGTCGATCTCAAAGTTTTACTTTGTCTTATTGAATCCATCTCATCTTGACCCGCTCTTTCGTAATCTGATATCCCTAGAAAACATAGCTTCAACGTATGTCTGGACCATTCTCAATATTGTAACAATATTGATATCGAAAATCAATCTCAATCCTTGATCCTTCCACTAAATACATTTGGAAATCATCACCAAATGTTTTAGCTTTCCGTGCTCTAATACTCTTTCTAGGCTCAGAAGGAGTATCATCGACTCTTTTCTTTTTACCAGAATTACTAGAGCTTGCAATCATGTCTCCAGGTTTAGGTAGAGAATTAAATCTATTCTCATTCCCAAAATCAGCATCCCTTGACTCAATAATAGAGTGCACAGCTACATAGTCATTAGGTTCTATAACATAGAACCTATAACAAACTGAAATTTCAGGATAGCCAATGAAAACACAATCTATACCTCTTTGGCCTATGGTTTTCATTTTAGGGTCAGTTAGTCTCACTTAAAGCTCTACAACCCCAAACTACGAGATAACTCAATTTTGGTGGTTTCTTAAACCAAAGTTCATAAGGTGTAATCTTGTTCCTTTTATTAGGAACTCGATTGATAAATAACAAGTTGTCAACATAGCTTCACCCCAAAACCTTCACTTAGACTGAATAGCACAACATTGAATTAACCATTTCTTTCAATGTTCTATTCTTTCTTCACCGCACCATTACTGTTGTGGTGTATATGGGTCGTTATTCGATGTACTATACCCGATAGATTGAAAATATCTTTGGATCATAGTATTCACCTCCCTATCGGTCTGAAGAGTTTTAATCTTCACACCATGATGACTCTACTTCTCTTTATAGATTTTAAATTTATCGAGCTTGGTCTTTTCGAATGACACAAATAGACATAGCAATATCTAGTAGCATCATCAATGAAAGTAACAACATACTTCTTATTACCAAGTGGCGGTGTAGAATGAAAATCACACAAATCACTATGAACAAGTTCTAATAAAGTATCTCTATCCACATGCTTAGAGAAAGGTTGTCTACAAATCTTAGTTTGCATGCAAGTATTACACTTATCTCGCATTTAACTCAAAAGTCGGAATTAAACACATTTTCGACATATCTTTCAATCTTTTATAATTCACATGTCCAAGTCTAGCATGCCATAATCTGCTATGCCAAAAGAATTACTAGAACTAGTAGAAGCCGTGCAAACGAATTCTTAACAAAGAAACATCAAATTTAACTTAAACATACCATTAAGATAACCAAATCCTACAAAGGAACCATGTCTCGACAAGATATACTTGTCACTTTCAAACACTTGCTTATAACCACAAGTATTTAATACAATACCGGACACTAAGTTCTTACGAATACAGTACATACAAAACATTACTTAACAACAAAGAGTTTCGAGTAAATACTAGACTAACGGATCTAGTCCTTTGATTGGTTCGGTAGCAACATTTCCCATCTTCAATAAAGATCCACCTTCAATTGGCTTGAAGTCCTTAAACCATTGAAGATCTTTACATACATGACATGTTGCACGAAATCAACCCACCGAGAGACATCATCATCCACATATAAAATGCTTGTAGATTATGGACACATAATTCTCAGCAGATTGATCATAGGGTACCAAAACAAACTGATTTCATTCTCGGGATCCTTGGATCCACTTGAACCGCTTCGTTTTCCCTTTTCTCCACTCTTTCGGACCTCTGATCCTTCTTAAAGTGTCGGTTTACCACACTTCCATGAGACCAACTTGGAAGTTTTTAAAGGAGCACTCACCGTAGTTCTTGTTCCCTTGAAACTTTCGTTTCCTTTACCGGCTATGAAACCACCTTCAAGATTCACCTCTTCCATCATATTAACGGATGGACCAGCCATCGCATCTTAGCATCACCAATGAAACTTTTTCCATATCACGTATGGATTGTTCAATTTGCAAATGACTTCCATGTTCGACCAAAGTCATTTCCTCCTTCTTATTTTTCGATTATTTTATAATCCTTCCGGGAGGGTGGCAACTTATCAATGATACTAGAAGCGTAAATGCATTCATCCATTTTCATATCATATTGGGCGGTGTCCCAATATCTAAGCAATTCATTATCTTGCTCCATGGCAGCCTCGAATCTACCATTTTATAATTTATAAAATTACCAACAATAAACTTCTTGCTTGAGGCATCTTACGCCATGTATTTGGCTTCGAGTGAATCCCATAATTCCTTTGCAGACTCTACATTTTGATACACATCGAAGAGGAATCGGACATACCGTTCAAGATGTGGCCACGACATATGTAGTCATCGTTCTCCCACTCTTGGTCTCTCGTTTGCTCTGGGTTTCGTCTTCCACAACCTCGGGCATGGGAGTACTCGAGGCGTACACAACCGTGAGATTCGTCGACATAAAGTGCATCTTCTTACGCGGTGCCCGAAATCACCTTGACAAACTTGTCCAACTTCCGAAATTCCTTGTCATGTCCTTCACATTCCTTGTTCGCCATTTTCGAATTGATTTGATCTTTGTAGAAAATATACGAAATAGAAAATCGAACAAACCGGATACTCGAAAGTCGTGCAAACACTTTCGAGATCAAATCAATTCGAAGGTACTATCGAATTATTCGATCGGATACAATTCAGAGTTTGAACGTTTTGTATGTTCTTTGAGTTTCGAATTTTTGATCAGGAAGAACTCCCTATCTCAAAACTGACGTATAAATCCGTTTTTGAATAAGCAGTTTTGCAATTTTTATAATTGCAAAATAGTCCCTCGAAATTTCAGAAATTAAATTTCCGATGAAATTTCTGTAAAGTAATTCGACCGGAAATAAAAATTTCCAAGCTGACCGGAAATAAAATTCGGTCATCGACGACCAACCGTAGCTGCCTTGGACCCCTGCAGCGGCCGCCGCCTCGACCTGATGGGCGTTGCCCCGACCCCACCGACATAATAAATTCATATAAGCGTGCACTCCGCACCACCCAACTTATATAAAGTATTATTATGACGACACTAATCAAACAAGTCAATCCAATTACACTAAAATATCCAATATCCTCTCTCTCTTCTTCTTCTCCTACACCATTTCCACCATGGAAGAGAAAGCTCAAGCTCCATCTCTCATTCATCTTCAAATTCGTGGCTGATGTATAACTACCTCCTATGATTCTTAGACATGACTAAATCATACTTGCATGCTTATATTGATGATCTTGGTGGTGATTTGGGGTGATAGATTCACCATTTTCGTGATTATATGAAATGCATACAAGAAGAGTAAGCTTAAAATTGAAAACTGGAAGTATGTTACGAAAATAGTAACTTAATAAAATTATTTGACTAAGTTACAGTGGTCATATGAATGTGAAATTTTACTATGTTGAAATTAAACATGTCTATTACGTCTCTTTAAAATTTCAAGTCAATCCAACTTGATTTGCTATTTTAATTCTATTTTTCAAAAACACTGCACAAATCTGTAAAATTTCGGTGTTCATCACCCACGGTCCGTGGCTTTCGTTTCGATTTTGGCTAATGGTAAAACTCTAAAACTTTGTATAAACATAACTTAGCATGTCTAGAATATTTATGTAAATTTTCAGAATTTTCTAAAAAATTTTACTATTTATTCCAGATTTTACAAGCTAACTGCACAAAACTGTCACGGGAGTGATAGCTTGTGGTAAGATATTTTTATCTCCCAATCTATTTTGAATCATTGAGTTAGGCTATTTCTGGATTAAACTAGACTTAAGTGGCTTTTCAATATGATTGGTTGCATTCCCATATTCCTTATAATGAACTCACGGTGAATTTTTAAAGTTAACGCATTTCAGTAAGTCTTTTGTCAAAATGCCTAAGTCTAATTCCTTTGATAATGAACCCTACGAGTCCGACTTTTACGCGAGATGTTCAAGCCGTTTGTAGTCCGACTTTGACGTGAGTTTCTTCATAAGAAATGTTACTTACCATGTCTAGTTTGGATCTGGAAATTTTGATCCCAAACCAAGCCTTGTAAGTATACTATTCATTGACCCAAATTCACCTACTGGAAATTTGTCCATTCCAACTAGGCAGCTTTGAACCTACGTATTTCTCGACGCATCAAGTATCTTCCAGTATGGTCTTCATGAAACATGTAGTTCTTATTACAAGGTTTCTAAAATGGTATCTTACAGTCATTTTGGTATTTTGAGTCAAAAGTTATGAGCCTCGCAAAATCCTTCATCGTTAAGCTAAATCTGGAAATCCTGAAAAATATTCTAAGTATAGAAGTCAGTTCGAGTTGCCCACTTTGAGACCCTATATCTCCAGAACCACAACTCTTTTGGATCGACTTCCTTCTTAGAACTTATAGTACATGTTTAGAGGTTTCCAGAATGTATCCTTGTACGGTCATATGTATTTTGAGTCGAGAGTTATAAATCGTCAAAGTATGACACTTGGGTTGTTTTAAGCTGTTTTGCCAAAAATTAAATACTTGAAATTTGACTAAGTGTTGGAACTCCCCTTGGTGAAATATGCCTTATGTGAATATGGTGATGATCGATTGATACATGGATGATATTAATACATATTAATGACCATAAGTGTATAATAATACACTATACGAATTTATAAAAATTCTTGGAAATCATTTGGTAATTTTAAGAATTTCCGAGAGCATTAAAGGAACTATAAGAATTTTAAATCCTTTTTAATTAGGAGTGATAATATATTATATGTCTAAATATTATTTTAGACATATTGGGAATTTATAAAATTTTATAAACATGGATCAATATGTTATAACGAAACGTTTTATTTAATAAACGTTATAATTGAATAATAAGGATTATGGATAAATGGATTAATGTTTAAGAAAAATATTAATAAGGTTCATCGATTTACGTGACAAATCGAGAAATAGGACTTTACGAAAAGAAATCAATTGGAAATCGATTTATAACTTGAATTAGTAAGAAATTACTATTAAAAATCCATATCTCGAGAAACGTATAAATACGTTGAATGTTTAAACCGGAAAGGTTAAAACGATATAATTGAACGTGTCTCAAAGAACGAGAACGGTTCAATTGAAATACGTAATTGAAAAGCGTCAATTCAGTTAATGAATTCGGTTTATATCGATATAGAATATCAAGTTTATCCTAGACTTTGAGAGTCTCGATAAACGAGAACGACGTACTAAAACATCGCTTTTACGTAAAGGTATGGGCCGACGCGACGACCGAGCGTTGACGAGAAATCAAACTTAAGAACTCAAGTTAGGACGAACCACGGTCCGTGTGGCTTACTTTTCAAACAAGATGTGACTTTCTTGTTCTTCCAAAATGAATTCTTTACAATGCTATTTTGCTGTTGTTGATAAATGTTTAATACATTACACCAAAATATTACATTTTGTGTATGGATCCTATCCATTATGCCCGGGTAGGGCTGTGGTGATGGTTGGAACTATATTATGACGAGTTATGTCATTTGTCGGGTCGCTACCAACCTTTATTAATGTCGGGTCTGTGCGGATGATAAATGTCCGGCTAGGATTCGCACGAAGGTTGGAACTATATGCTATGTTAACATATGCTTGTGAGAGTATTTGTGTCTTGACGGGATTACGGCCGGTCACGGCGTCGTAGAAGAGGCCTCCACTCGACGTTTGATCTTTGATATTGTTATGAATTGTGACTATGGGATACGGATCATACACTCCAAGAAAATGCCTGCGAGCGATGTTTCTGAACTGAAAATGTTTTAGTAAGCACAAGGCCTTCGACTAAAACCCTCGTGTCTTACCACGATATTGGCGGTGTAATTAAATTATCAAATGATTTTGGCATGAGTCCACCGAGTGCATTCTTGTACTCACCGCATGTTTGTTTTTAAATGTGCGGGTTGGGCGGATGGATGGATGGGCGGTGTTGAGCAATAGGAATGTTGTCAATGAGGAGTTTATACCTTGATAGTACATCGTCATATGTACATATCACATGTTTTCATTGCAAGAACTTAAGTTATGTACTAAAGTCCAAGAACATGCTTGTCATATGAATTACGGCTTTTGTTACGAGAATTCTCTGTTTAATTATACATTTAGAGTTACATCCCTTCTAAATCCTACTTAGATTGAGGGGATGTGACAGAGTGGTATCAGAGCGAGGTTCGCTCTTGAACCCAAAATCTCCTTTAAAGTTAAGTCTAGATTGAGTCACTAGACTTCTAAAGGTCAGCTGACAATGCTCAACACTCCATCACATCATGCTCAACCGAAATGAGGTAAATGATTCTCTTTCCAAAGTTTTGAAAATTACCCTGGCCAGATGAATGTTTATGATTTTTATTCAAATAAAATGAAAAGATTGAAAGTGAAAAAGGATGGAAATGATTTTATTTTTTTCAAAAGAGATTCCCACAATATGCGGTATGGGGTGCATATTTAAGGAAAACTCAAAGATTCCCACAATATCACGTGTATGGAATGCATATTTAAGGAAACTTAAAGGATTTGATTTATGATAGATAAATCATTTTCTCGATTTTGAAATCGAAAAGTTTGAAGTGAAGGATGATTGAAATGATCTTTCAAAAGAAATGAAAGCTATGAGAAAGGTTGAGAATGAATGTTATGACAAATGATTTGTCGAGAAAGTTATGAAAGAAGGAAGATATAAGAGAGATGATGACAATGATGTGAGAAAGTTTCGCATGATATGCCAAAGATGAAATATTTGAAACTCGAAATTCAATAAGGGTTCATTATTATGAACAAAGTTATGTTATTCATGCTTTAAAGTGATTGAGATTCGACAACGACTTGTCAAAATGATATGTTCAATTCGTGAAATTCGACGGAAGTACACGCATACAAATGAGATACGTATGAATATTTGAAGTTTTACTTCAAACTTCAAAGTTGTTTATGATGATGAGCATGCTAGCTCAACAGAACGTAGACTTTTTAAGAAGCATGATCCCTTTTACGAAAGAACATAGAAGTAAGAACTTCCTTCCATTACAAGAACAAGAGTAACGATGGATTTGAGAACTTCATTCCATCTTGAGTATCGAAAAGCAAAAGATTTATACGAAATTGTGCGACCTCGACTTCGACCTCGGCATGTCCGACTGTCGACTTTGATTTTGGGAATTTATAACATCGACTTTGACATATCGACTTGGGTAGCTTATGCGACACCGACGCCGGCATTTCTGCACGTACTACGCGGCATCGGTAACGGCATGCACGACCTGGTGTCGGCATCACTTATGACCTCGGTGCGGCGTGCGTAGAAATTATCCTGCATTGCGCAGTGATTTTGTTTTGATTAGTTCTCGATCGTGTGAACTCCGATGTACGTATGATTTTCGCCTACGTGCCCCTAACGTACTGTACTTCATTTCTTATGAAGGACCAAATTCCTGATTCCTACTCCAGGATTCACGAGGATCAGTTGAAGCTAGCTCTATGATTTATAGAAAGTAAGAACGTTATGGTATGATACGAATCTTAGAATGTTACTAAGAAAGTAAGATTGCCGACAATACAAGTGAAACCACGATGTACATAAGAACCTTGGTTGATGACCTATTATGGGTATATAAGCTTTCAAAAATTATATTTATCACCCAATTTCTGTCGTTGAGTTTAACTCTATGACCTAGTTCCAATTGAGAATTCATTCGAGTTTCTCACTTCTTATGACGAAAATTTTCAACCCAAAAATTCATAAAGTGTCCTTTTGAACCCAAATCCTAGCGTGACTGAGAAAATATTTGTGACGGGTCTCGCCAGCCCATATGACCAAAGAAATCTCAGTAGTCGTCATTCTGGTCTTCGGACCCTAGAGCCCCATTTATTCGGTCTAAAAAGCATATCGATTCAATCTTTGAGAAGATGTTATTTCGATTTGTGAGACAACGCCTTTTGCAAGTAGTCGTGATAATTTTTTCGACTCTTGAAACCATCAAGTACGATTTAACGTAGACTTACCTTGTCACCTAAGTACGAATTAGTGAAACGATAAACATCAGGCATGAAATAGGTTGACTTATTTCAGCCACCCAAAAGTTTCAGACCAGTAAAGTGATAGACATCAAGAAATCAGGATGTAAGAAAAATCTCGATGAGACGAGATATTTTCCTATAATACATGGATGTGATGACCCTTGATGGGTTTTACAAAGATTGATAACGATTGAAGTTATACCTTATAATGATCACACGATAATCAAGTTATGAATAAGATACTCTTTAGCATTGAATGCAAGAGTAAAAGCAAGAAAAGTATATGATATCCGTGGGATATGAACTCCTTTTTTTTTTTTAACAGAGAGATTTCAACTTATCTTTAAGATAGTTGGTTGTCCTTGAAACCTCGTTAGTAGGTTGGACATGTTTAAAGAATAAAGATGCTACAAGATATTCTTTTCAAGGATATATATATATATATATATATATATATATATATATATATATATATATATAGGAAATGATAGCGTCTCAAAAAATAGATCTCTCCCTTATACTCAACAATGAGATTATGCTTGAGCATAATCGATTCCAAGAAATTGAAACTTGGTTAAACAAATGATAATGAGACGGAGGTGTTCAATCAAAAGTATACTCTTAATTGACTCGCAATCGCACGAGGTAATCGTAGTGTGATAAGTTAACACGAGTCGCTCTCAAGGAAAACTTAGCAGGCGATTGTTCGTGTCCCACACGTAAAGCAATTAAATCCTAAACATTCTAATAACAACGGGGTTGAGCATGCAAGAATAGAAATACGAGAAATAAGCAGAGATCTAAGTGTGGGTTGTCAATCCCGAACTAAACTAATAAAGCGATAAATCTAAACCGGGGTTGTCAATCCCTAGTTGAACTATGAAAGCGATAAATCAAAGTGATAAATAAAAGCAATAGCAAACCTATTCTTAGGGTTTGTCAAGCCCTAATCTAAGTCTACTTGTAAATGAAACATGATCGACAATCAACTAACAAGAACAAGAGGTAATCGAAAGCATAAAATCATATATCGAATTGAATCCAACAACAATCATAAAGCAAGAAATCACCAAACAATAATATAAATCAGAGGAGTGGAAATCCAATAACAATAATCGATAAATCCAACATATGAATTCGGTAAACAAAACGTAATAATCGAAGAAAGCAGAAAGCATGAATTAAAGCTAAGATTTATACGTGTTGTTGCACGAAGAAAATCCGGAAGAAAATGGGCGGCGCGGCTGCTTAAGAAATAAGAATCAAGACGGACCCTTTTTGACCTAAACAACAGATATATATATTAAATGAAGGTGAGCCAGCGCTCAAAATGAACGCACCTTCGTAATACATTCGCTTGAATATGAACGCCGGTTCGGGTTGAACGCTGGCGGGAGAAGCCTCACAAATGAGCGCTGGCTCATTGTGAGCGCGAGGAGAGCATGGTGCGCGACGGTTGAAGGCTGGCGGCGGGCGCTTGGTTCCAAATATTGAGAACGCCCACCGGTGGCTGGAGTGAGTTGAAAGCGTCTTGCCGGAGAAGATGGCGCTGAAGTGTGAAGGCAAGCAGGTGAACCGCGAGTAAAATTGATGAACCGGCGCTCAAATGGAAGCTGGAAGCAGGTGAACCGCGTTCACAATGAACCGGCGTTCGCTGGGCGTGCATTTGCGCGAGCGCGCGCAAGCGCGCGACACCGCTTGCGCAGTGTTTTGTTTTGGCCCGTAATCCTTCGCTTGAACTCCGATTTGCACAAGGTTTTCGCCACGGACTCCTATCACAACGTAATTTACTTCTTATGAACGATAAAATCCTTGATTCCTTCTCCAAAATTCATGAGAATCATTGGAAGTGTTCAGCGCCGGCGCGCGAGCGGGCGCGTGGAGTGCACGTGCGCGACTTTGAAGAAATGATCCGTTCTCTCTCGTCCGAACTCGAAATTGCGATCCGTTTGCGCCTATGAATTCCTATCGAAAGGATCTTCAATTATATATGATCCTTTGCAGATCTAATTCATCCTATTTTCTGCCATTTTCCTACAAAACATCGAGACGAACGAAGTAAGTCCGAATCGATAAATATTACTCGAACCAAAGGCATAAATAGGACAAACCATAGAAAATGACACGTAAAACAATACCAAGAATCATCACAAAATCATACCAAACAACTCCCCCACACTTATCCATTTGCTTGTCCTTAAGCAAAGTCTATACTAATAAGGTTCGAAAGATAACTCATGCAACATCACTCTTAGTCCAATCAATCAAATCTCTTTGCTATTCTCCCAAACATGATGAATACATAATAAAAGTTAATGTGAAACAAATCTAAGATTGTGAAAATATCAAACAAACAGGTAGGTTATTTTCGCTCGCACCCAACTCTCCGTTGGGGCTAATTAACTAAAATGGTTACCTTTAGCAACAAGTTTCTTTTGAGAACACAAAGAAAGTATAAACAAATTTTGGAACAATGTTCGAAAGGTGAAGTCTCGATGAATTCGAGTCTCCTATCGTGGTTTCCATGCCCATTTCTCAATTTACGAGAAAGAGGCGTAATCCCATCCTCCATTTATACAATCTCAACAACATTGGAGTTTTAATTCTCCTTATTTTCTTTTCACATATTTTTCTTTTTTTTTTTTTTTTTATTTGAAGCAGTATATAGGTAACCACCACCGTTAACACTCCCCTTAGCATTAGCCGGACAAATCACAATCAATAACCACCGATTTAAAATCAATTCACACAATCTCGTCGATTCACATTGCACTTTAATCACATGACATCAAGATAAACGAGAAATACGCCAAAGTCCGATCAATACCACGAGTTCGGTTGCACAAATCAAAATCTAACTTATTCGCATAGACACAAACTCAAGTCCAAACAATCTAAATAAGCACAAGGGCACGCTATTAAGCATACAAAACAATATAACACGCACACAAAAGCGAGCAAACATCCCCATTTTAAATCGAGCATCGCCGGTGCTCAAAACATTAAAAGCTCAAAATAACCCTAGAGGATGATACTTCGATAATCGACGATATGCGATGTAAAGTTGGAGCACCACGGTTTCATCTCATTGCGACAACTTTCGGATCCGAGCAAAACAAACTCAACAACAAATGATAGATCAAAGAAAACACGAAAACAAACAAAAAGAAAGAAAGGAAAAAGCGAGAAAAAAAAACCGTGGGTAAACTCCACGTAGTACTCAATTTAACGTCGTGAGCACGACGTGTTCGATAAACAACGGATTATCCATAGTCTTTCACTGCGGGAATACCATCTCGCCAAAGCATCAAGATAAACCATATATGCACAAAGGACAAGTAAAGAAAGCAAAAACGAATCATTTAAGCTCAAGTCAAACATCCTATTCTCCAAAGAAAAATAGATAACTATAATTCCCAAAGCACGATACTTAGTGAATTAGGATGTCGACAAATTATTGAAGTTACCTCAACCTTTGTTATCATTGTATCCTCCTCCGGGACCCGTACTCCAATTGTTGAGGCAAGGCAATCGCTTCCAGTGGGCTTTGCATGTCAACAACTTTGAGTGCCCACTCTTGCTTCATCCTCTTCATCCTCCTTCACGTGTTTCGATAACTCTTCACCTCCTCAGTGAGTGTTGGAATGATATCGGCGAGATTTGCCCACTCTTCCTTGTTATCCGCTCATAAAAAGCGCCATGGGGCTCGATTATGCTTCTCATCCACATGTGCCCACTGCTCTCACTTTCCACCTCATCCATTGCATCGGCTCCTCGGTGTCTCTCGCCCATCTTCAACAATTGGGTCACTTCCAAGAGTGGTGACCATCTGAGCTTGATCGGGTTGGTGCGGGAAAGGTGTGATTTCAGCCACTTCCTCGTTTTCCACCCCCTGTGACTGCAGCAGCTCATCTGATGTCTCTTCCATCCAATTTTCAACTATTGGATCACTTTCTAGAACAGTGACCGACTGGATCTGATCGGATTGGTTTGGAAGTTCCTCCCTGTATGTGACTGACTATCAGCGAGTGCTCGACATATCCTATTTGCGTCTCCAAACGCAAAGCTGAGGCATTTGCAGCATCCAAACCTTGGACTAAAGCATCCGTTTTTTGAATGGACAGCTTCTCTTTTTGAGTTAACTCATCCTCCCAAGCCGTCATCCGAGGTGGAGGTGGTTGTTGTGGTACTCACACCGAGGTGGAGGGTGTGGTTGCTCCCGGCAGGCATTGTAGGATTGATCCTCATAGTCTTCGCGGAGGCGGTTGATCGATATCCCAAATCGAATTGGCGAGGTCGCTGTTGTCGCCGTGGATCGATAAGGATCATATGTCTTGTGGCTCATACCGACGGACATCCTTAGAAAAGTCGAATTGGGCTCCTTCTTGAAAGAAGAATTTGCCCAATCTGACGAACTTTCCTCCCCACCGGGTTGACTATAATCGTCATGTTGATAACCCCGCATAGCGGATACCAACAACAAAAACAAAATTACACGCACTGGGAGAAAAAACCAAGCAAAAAAAAAAAAAAAAAAACACAAAAACAAACAACACAAACAATACGCCTAAAGTTTTCCCGACAGCGGCGCCTAAAATTTGTTCAATCAAAAGTATACTCTTAATCGACTCGCAATCGACGAGGTAATCGTAGTGTGATAAGTTAACACGAGTCGTCTCTCAAGGAAAACTTAACAGGCGATTGTTAGGTCTCTCACGTAAAGCAATTAAATCCTAAACATTCTAATAACAACGGGGTTGAGCATGCAAGAATAGAAATACGAGAAATAAACAATGATCCTAAGTGTGGGTTGTCAATCCGAGCTAAACTAATAAAGCGATAAATCTAAACCCGGGGTTGTCAATCCCTAGTTGAACTATGAAAGCGATAAATCAAAGTGATAAATAAAAGCAATAGCAAACCTATTCTTGTGGTTTGTCAAGCCTAATCTAAGTCTACTTGTAAACGAAACATGATCGTCAATCAACTAACAAGAACAAGAGGTAATCGAAAGCATAAAATCATATATCGAATTGAATCCAACAACAATCATAAAGCAAGAAATCACCAAACAATAATATAAATCAGAGGAGTGGAAATCCAATAACAATAATCGATAAATCCAACATATGAATTCGGTAAACAAAACGTAATAATCGAAAAGCGAAAGCATGAATTAAAGCTAAGATTTATCGTGTTGTTGCTCAAGAAAATCCGGAAGAAAATGGTGAGAAGCGGCTCGCTTAAGAAATAAGAATCAAGACGGACCCTTTTTGACCTAAACAAAGCATATATATATTAAATGAAGGTAGCCATGCTCAAAATGAACGACGCCGTAATACATCTCGCTTGAATATGAACGCCAGTTCGGGTTCAACGCTGGTGGGAGAAGTTTCTGCCTCACAAATGAGCCTGCTCATTGTGAGAGTTGAGAGAGCATGGTGCGTGACGGTTGAAGGCTGGCGAGCGGGCGCTTGGTTCCGGCATTGAGAACGCCCACCGGCTGAGTGGAGTGAGGCGTCTTGTTGGAGAAGATGGCGCTGAAGTGTGAAGGCAAGCAGGTGAACCGGCGAGTAAAATTGATGAACCGGCGCTCAAATGGAAGCTGGCAGCAGGTGAACCGGCGTTCACAATGAACCGGCGTTCGCTGGGCGTGCATTCTTGCGCTGCGGCAAGGCGCTGCGCGCTGCCGTGACACTGCTTTGCGCAGTGTTTTGTTTTGGCCCGTAATCCTTCGCTGAACTCCGATTTGCACACGGTTTTCACCTAAGGACTCCTATCACAACGTACTTTACTTCTTATGAAGGATAAAATCCTTGATTCCTTCTCCAAAATTCATGAGAATCATTGAAGTGTTCAGCGCCGGCGCGCGAGCGGGCGCGTGGAGTGCGCGCGCGCGACTTTGAAGAAATGATCCGCCTCTCTCGTCCGAACTCGAAATTGCGATCCGCTTGCGCCTATGAATTCCTATCGAAAGGATCTTTAATTATATCTGATCCTTGGCAGATCTAATTCATCCTATTTTCTGCCATTTTTCTACAAAACATCGAGACGAAAGTAAGTCCGAATCGATAAATATTACTCGAACCAAAGGCATAAATAGGAAAACCATAGAAAATGACACGTAAAACAATACCAAGAATCATCACAAAATCATACCAAACAGGAGGAATCATAATCTTTGAGATTGTGTGAACGACGAGGATAGCCCTAGTATGTAAATCAAGTGTGAAGAAAATATCTTCAAAGCCAAGACATAGAAGAAAGATGTTTGAATTTAAGTTATGGTGTACGAATGTACTACCCTACCAAGCCATACGTCAAAGAAAATGGTTCTAGTCCCGAAGTGGGAACTAAAGTATAACGAAAGTAAGATTACTTTCAAATACCATGTCCAAGAGAAAGGACAAATGTAGGAAATAGCTAAAGAAACTATGAGCTATACAATTATAAGATAGTCTACGACATGGTATAAGCTCAGAGACATATGACTTGATAAATAAGAATTTCCCAAAGAGTTAAAGTAAGGATATATGAGAAATATATTCCTAAGATCGATGAAGTGAAAATGGAATGGAGTCATTCATACCGATTAGAATGAATGATGTTGATAGAGACATGACGATCTCTACGATAAGATTTAATTATAAAAATATCAATATCAAAGGATGGGTAGATGTAGACCTAATCACAAATGCTATTAGTAAAAGCGTAACGATACTGATACCGAGAAGTATAGGTTGAATGCGGCAAAAGAAGGCCATAGCAAGGGAACATAATGTCCCAATGGAAAGGACAAAGATATATGAATTAGATGTTTACTTGAATAAACGGGAACACCATAGACCAGAGCCTATACTTCGCACCGAAAAAAAAAAAAGAACAAACAAAACCCAAAAGGCAGGATAGGTATGAGGAAAATTCCTCAGAATACCTATAAGGTTTTGTTCAATTTAGGTGCTTCGCTTTTTGACATCGCACAAGTACGCAAAGAAGCGATAGAACCCAATTTAGGTAAGCGATCAAGATTTAGAACCCTTACCTATACGAAAATCACGGCCATCGCAAGAGTTGCTCAAACATAGAATCGAGCCTAGAATCGCCTAAAGTTCTACCCAATGATTTGGATCACTATATTTATGAGAATATAGATATAATTTTAGAGACAAGAAGTTTCAAATGGCTATCATTCACGTGATCGATGACCGGACCTAATCTTTTCGATGAAAGGTTTTACGTGACAGATATCAAGACCACTATTCGCATATGCGAATAAATGTAGAGCGACATACGCATTGAAGGTGTAATCGTAAAATGAGTATTAGGATAAGTGTCGTGAGTCGTCACATAAGTAGTCTACAGGTGTTATATACGCCTTAAAATGGATAATTCCTCAAGAGATCCTTCTTGTTTAAAATTTTCCTCCATTGCTTAATTTAAGTCGGACTTATCTAGAAATATCCGCTACAAATGGCGTGAAAGGAGTCTAACGCTTAAGAAGTTAACCCCAAGGCCTAAAAGTTTATAACTCACATGAGTGTATCGGTCCTTTTATTATGAACAGGCATGGATTTAGAATGATTTGGAGAAAATTTTACACCTCTAGATGGACGCCAAAGTTATAGAGTGACAAACGAGGATGGTATCCAACGACTTACTGCTCGCTTGCCAGACAAGGTGGTTTTGCAAAAGAAGTTTCAAAAGAATATTTTCTCCATAATAAAATTCCAAAGGTCGGGTAAACTTACCGTGATTTGTCAATGTGCTCAAGTATATCCATAATACGTATGGAACGGCACCTACAAGTACTTGTCCTAGTCCTCGTAAGTTACACCGCACGACATGATAGAATGTTCGCACTTAATGTTCCAAATGCCACCCCACGCCCCGTGCCTTCAATGGTACCAAGAAGAGCGAAGCGGCAAGAAGGACAGGATCTTATCGCCCTCGCGGATTAGGAGAATTACCGCTACCAACCCCGCCATACTTTCTGACAAAAGTAACACCAATTTCATGTATTGAAGAAGAAACGGGGAGCAGCTGGACCCCTGGCTCTCTAAAAGAGAATGATCATCAGAAGTATGAAACAAAAACGTACTTGGAGAAAGGCAAGTTTCCAAGGGAGGAGTACGACTCCGACGAAGGTCACTCAGAGACTTAGAACCCTATGATAACACGAGACTTATATATAGACGCTAGTTTATGATGAAAATGACGTGGTTATAGTATGCTAAAGGAACGTAAATGGGAAAATTTTGCAGACATGTTGAAGAGGTGTCAAAAGTTGGGTGTAAAAGAACTAGACGCCTTGTAATCAGTCGGCTCGATAGACCAACCCTAGTAGGTAATGTATGAAAAGTCCTCGCTGAGGCATTTTGATGAAATATTATATGGCCTTTATAGAATGGTATCCGAAATACGAAAACGAATCGTTCAATAAGATATGGCTACTATGAGATAATAGTTGCCATTCGGATCGACAAATGCACCACCTTGATCATGAACCTCAAAATTCGAGTGTTCCACACGCATTTAGAAAATTTTATCTTAATCTTTATAGATAAAGTTCTTACCTATTCAAAGGACGAAGAAGAACATAAAGAACATTGAAGGATCGTCTTACGACTTTTAAGAGTCGGGCAGATTTTGCCAAGTACGATATTGTGTATTTCGCTTAAAGGAGAAATATTCCTCGTGCATACAAGATCCTTAGAAGAAATCAATGTGGACCGACAAAGGGCAAAGCATTAAGAATGAAAGTCGAGATGACCTAAAATGAGACCAGAATTTTTAGATAAACCGATCGCTATCAAAAGAGCCATTGAGAACTCTCTAAAGTAGCAAGACCAATAACATAGCTACCCTAAAAGGAATGAAATTACGTGGAGTAATAAAAGAGAGGCTATGTATTAATATGAGAAAGATAATAGCTTATGATCACAATGACTTAGGCCACATGAATAGAATTTCCCAACTCACGACTTGCAATAGTAATGAGAGTATAAATACCAAAGTCGAAGACTTCATTCCTATGACAATAAGTTAAGAACCCTTCTCAACTTGCGAAGTTTGAATTTATTCTTCGAGCAAAGAAATGCGGATACAGAATGAGAAAGATGGCTCGAATTAGTAAAAGATTACAAGTGTGATAAATGATCACCTAAGGATGGTAAATGTAGAATCTAATGCCTGAGTTATAAAATTCAGCCTAAATCATAGTATGTCCCAACAGAAAATGAAAACTCATTGGAAAGTTTAAGAAAATGAGAACAGAAATGGTCGGGCATTTAGTGACGAACGTAAGTTTTACTCTCACACCCAAGGTGACATATGACTAAAAAAAGAGAATGAAGATGGGAATAGAATACAAATTAAGATAAGGAAGGAAAGGCTGAAGAATTTTAAGAGTACTGGACAATGTTTTATCGTCTAAGGAAGGATTATATTTATATATATATCTCCAAGCAATGATAAGCTTAGAGATGAAACCAAGAATGAAGTTCATGACCTTCTCATACCGCCTTGACTAGGCAACTTTAAGATATGTTATGAATTACGAGAAATGTTAGATAGTAAGTGATGAATTGAGATGTAACTATGATTGTCGAACCGTGTCTCGGTTATCAACAAGTGAAGGCATTGTATCAAAGGCCTTATAAGAGGTTATAATCTCTAGAGCTACACGAATGAAAATGGAATGATGTAGCAATGAATCTTATGATGTGAGTTCGCCAAAGGCATAAAGAAGTCGCACTACTATATGGGTAGTAGTGGATTGACTCACCAATTATGTTTTGTCTCGCTATTCGTATAACTCGTGGGCCGAAAAGTTAGCTCAGACGCACAAAAAGGAAATTGTATATTTTCGTGAGCACCAAAACATATCGCTCGAGATAGAAACTTCAAGAGTACCTAGATTTTGAACTAACTCACAAAAGGAGTTTGACACGAGAGTGAGCCTTAACATAGATGTCCACCACGCATGGATAGACAATCGTGACGGACAACCCAAACGTTTAAGCATACGATAGAACATTAATGTTAGATCAAAGTGTAAGTGGGAACGTATTGTACCACTTGGTGAGTTTATTGTAGGATAACATGTGTTAAGCCCTCGCCCGAGGATCTATCTTGGATATTTAATTCACCATACATTGATTATAAACCTAGCATGCGCCTATATAATTAATTGCAACACGTAGGGTTTTCACGTGTTTACCTTTGGATCCGCTTCGGGTCGATGGAACGAGATGAATGGATCGAACGGTCGAGACTCGTGCTTTGACCTTCTCGACTGTATCCCGGCTGCCCAATCTCCAACGTCGAGTGAGGGCGATCTATGGAGAATGCTTGAAAATCACCCAATACTCTCCACACAATTTTGAGATTTTCGGTGTCGATCCCTCCCACTAGACTCGACATCTCGCACCTTCGCCTGTCGGTGGTGGAATACGATCATCTTCTAACTCTTGAAGAATGATTTCAACTTGATTTATGATTTTCATGTAGTCCTCTTCTAAGAATCGAGCATTAGTGCTAATAATGACCTTCCGATCCTTGGGACTATAGAATAAACCACCTTAGTTCCTCTAGGATAGCCAATAAACACCCTGCGCCGGATCTAGCCTCCAACTTGTCGCCTTCTTGTTCAAAGACGCACTTGACCGCCCCATATCCTTATGTGGTTTAAAGCGGGCTTCATACCAAACCATAACTCGAAAGGGTCTTTCGATCGACTTAGATGGTACTAGATTTAGCAGTATGTCATTGTTTCTAAGGCATACCCCGCAATCTAAATAGGCAATGTAGCATAACTCATCATAGATCTAACCATTTCCAAAAGAGTCCTATTTTCTTCGCTCGACACACCATTTTGTCAGGTGGTGTGCCCGTGAATCTTGCCTGAATGTAATCCCACACTTCACTAGATAGTCCAAAAACTCATTCATCGAGGTATTCGCCCCCGATCAGATCGCAGTGACTTGATACTCTTACTAGCTTCGCTCCACTCCGCTTTAAACTCTTTGAATTTCTCAAAGCATTCAAACTTGCGGTGAAGTTGTATACGTATCCGCACCTCGAGTAATCGTCAATGAAAGTGACAAAATACTCGTACCCTCCACGAGCTTGTGTGGACATCGGTCCACACATGTCAGAATGGACTAACTCCAACATTTCTTTGGCTCTATAACCCTTCGCTTTGAAGGGTCTGGTCGACATCTTACCTTCTATACAGGATTCGCAGACTGGGAACAGAGTAACCGTGAGATTACCCAACGCTCCATTCTTAGCCAGTCTTTGGATCCTATTTAGATTGATGTGACCTAATCTAAGATGCCAAAGAAAAGTAGTGTCATCTTGCGAAGAAAACTTTCTCTTTTTAGGGTTTGATGAAGATGCAACATAGTTATAGGTGTTATGTTTGGCAGAAATAGTATAAAGCTTAATTATATAACGTGCCAACACGAGATAACTTCGTCATTTCTTATGATAGAAACACCACTATCAAAAATAATGAGAATATCCATGAGTAAATAATTTCAAGCGAAACAAGGTTCCCCGAAAATCCGCACATATAAAACGTCTTTTAAAACAAAACTGTTTTCTCAAAACATAAAGTAACATCTCCAACCGCAACGGCCTCGACTTTCGCGCGCTGCCCATGGAGATCGTTATCTCGCCATCAAACAGCTCCCTTGTCCGTAGGAACCCCGCAAGGTGTAACAAACATGATCGGTTCGCGTATCTACTACCCAAGAATGGGTAGAACAAGTCGCTAAACATGTTTCCGTTACTAAAGCAAACGGCGACCTCGAGCCTCGAGCATAGGGCACTTGCCTTCCAATACCCAGTCTTGCCGACTTGAAGCACTTGCCTTCTCTTTTCGCTTCTTCAAGCCTCCGTGGCAACCATGTTCTTGCTCCCATTACTCCCACTATTTCCTCGCTCTACCACCTTTGGTACCCTTTTTCTATTTCCATTTTGCAATGAAAATTTTGGGCCCTTAGATGTGCTAGCAAGAGCATGTCTTCCTTTCCCATAACTCCTTCCGCAGCAACGAGATCATTAAACAACCGACTAAGTGTAAACTCGGTCTTGCTCATGATCGCATTCACGCGAAAGTTCTCAAAAGACTTGGGCGGTGTATTGAGGATGATATCGACCTTGGCTTCGATGTCAATACCTCCCAACCGATCAAGACTATCCATGAGATGAGTCATGTGGAGACATGTTCATGGACGAACTTCCTTCTTCCATCTTACACGCCAAGATTTCTCTCATTGTGTGGAAGCGGATCGTCGATCCGATCGCCCAAACTTACTCGAGACTTGACCAAATATCGATCGCGTCTACCATCGATCGATGTCGATTGCAAGCCTTTGGACATAGTAGTCATCATATAGCATTTAGCCATATTGTTTGACTTATTCCAAAGTCCGCCTTGACTCTCGCCGCTCATTAGTCGATCGTCGATGAGGGCATCGGGTTTAGGAGTAGTGAGAACAAACATGTGTTCTTGACGATAAGAACATATTCCATGTTTCGCTTCCACTCGATAAAATTTGGACCGGATAACGGATTTTGTGCGAGCATATTGATAATCGGCGTAAGAGACATATACGAAACGATAATGTAAAACACATAAGCATACGATCGCAAATAATTCGTAATAATAATATTGTAACCTTGATAAAACAATATTAATTGAAACCTCCAATCGCCCAAGGAATTCCACATGCAAGCCACGCGCGTGTGGGCGTTTACATGAACCCCCGACCGCACTAAAATATACCTTTTAGTCGCTTAATTTCAATCCATGTCAACTTATCCTCATGACAAATGAAATTAACGATTGGACTTTACTAGACCACATCACTATCGCAAGAAGGGACTTCGGGAAGTTGTACTTGAGGTGATGTCTAAGCATTGACCACAATTTTAACAAAGAAAATGAATTCTTAGAATTGGCATACTCACTCGGACCATACCGCCCAATTCAAATTCTTTTGTTATCTCATTTTATATCTATCTCTAGAGAACTTATGAAAATCGCACATGCGAGCCACGCGTGTGGATCGCTACACATGAAACTCCCACTTCTCAATAGATTTAAAATGTTTTATTTAGAAATCTCATCTAACAAACTTATGATAAAGCAAGGCAAGCAAGCCACGCGTGTGGGGCGTTTACTCACGCAAGGCCTCACTTTGTTTAGAGATCAAAAGTGGAGGTCTTGACATTTTAATTTGAAAAATTAATTAGTCGGGTTGCTTGCTTAGTCTTTTTATTCAAAAGGTTTGTCCATGCGGATCACGTAATCCTAGCATGCTTTTCTATAGAACTCAACATGTAAAACATGCTCGCAGTAATTCTAAAAATGCTTGATAAACGCGATAAACCTAGCATGCTTACTATGCGCATCCAATTACGAAAAACACTTAAAGGTTTGTCAACGTAATATAAACATACATAGCATGCTCTTGCATAATTTAAACATCCACGACATGCATATGAGCGATAAAAATAAAATAAAGCGCTCATCGCGCCCAATCGTTAAACCTGCACATTTAAATCTAATCTATTACATAGATTTACAAAGTGCAATTAAACTTGACAGGCCTCGCGCACCGCACGGACCGGATTCAACAAATGGGCCTCGCGTGCGAGGCACGGACCGGAAACTCGGGTTGGGCTGGAAAAGCGGTCCGGCGGGTCGCCCAATCATCCGGGCCGCACGCTAGGCAAAGCCCGGCCAGCGTGCCCAACCTTGCGCGCGCGCCGCGCGTGTTCCTCGCGGGCTACCTGTGGTCGCTAACGCGACCGCGACCCGCCGAGCACGCAGCGTCTGCGGCCATACCCGGCGCCGAACATCGCTAAGAGATGTCGTCGCCCGGTCAAACTTCGCGACCATGAAGTCCGCTCGTGAAGCGCGGGTTTGTCGCGCGAACAGCGCCCGTCGCCGCTAGCTCGCCGCCGCTTTTGGCGGCGAATCTCGCGACCACTCGCCGCTCGCGTGGCGCCAGGATCTCGTCGCGAACGCACGCCCATCGCCCGTGCCCTCGTGATCGCCCTCGCGACCGCGAGGCTCGCCCAGAAACCGTCGAGGGACCGCCAGAGAACTGTTTTTCCGTCGTTTAGTTCTTCGTTCTTTCGTCTCGTTCTTCTTTACGGATAAGATTTACGTAATAAAATCTAATCTAACCACGGATTTTCTCGTGGTGTAAAACAAAACCAAACAAAATAATAAGCGAGCCACGATGAGCAGCGGATCCGCAATTAATAAAGCGCACGTAATAATCAAGCGTGAATTAATCCAGCGAGCCAAGATTTCGATCCCGGGCTCGATACCAGTGTAGGATAACATGTGTTAAGCCCTCGCCCGAGGATCTATCTTGGATATTTAATTCACCATACATTGATTATAAACCTAGCATGCGTCTATATAATTAATTGCAACACGTAGGGTTTTCACGTGTTTACCTTTGGATCCGTCGGTCGATGGAGCGAGATGAATGGATCGAGCGGTTGAGACTGGTGCTTTGACCTTACGGATCGTATCCGGTTGCCCAATCTCCAGCGTCGAGTGAGGACGATCTATGGAGAATGCTTGGAAAATCACCCAATACTCTCCACACAATTTTCGAGATTTTCTCTTGAGAATGAGATGGCGAAAATTTGCTTGTGTAATAATGAGGATTAACCTAGACTTTATCTCTTACCTTATATTTATAATGCATTACCATAATCCCATAAGGAAAGGATCCATGCATATCCCATAAATATAATAATATCCTTATAGGATAAAGAGAATAAAATCTATCCTTTGAGAGCTATAGGGCGCCCGATTTTCTTGTGCTAAAGGGCTGGATGAGCCGACCCGTGGATCAAATGCAAGGAATAAAGATGGGCCTCAAATAAATTAATTATCTTATGTTCAACCCGAACATAAATTAATTTATAAACATTCGATCATGCCACTAGAGAAAGAATCTTGACTTACCCTTTATTACGAAGTTGAGTCGGGCTTGCACTTAGACATTCTGAATCCCGTATTTAAGATATCGAACGTCCATTAATCATTTATAGCAATCGATTGCTTAAAGCGATTAATAACTTCATTTCCTTAAGTAGTACCACTCAACCTTATTATTGTACTTGAGCTAACTCAACTGCGGGGTTTAGTACAATAAACCTTTGAGCTCCTTAAGGGGCGTCATCATCATAACGGATACGGTAACTCGTCTGAGATAACTAGCGTGACATACAAGATCGCCACCACCCAAGATGCGAGAATCTTGGGTTAGAACATATAACCTCACTCATAACAAGTCAGTGATGGTCAAGAACTCATACTCACCTAATACCTTATCGAGGTTTAGATCATCGTAAGTCACCGAGATCTTGGTTCTTCACGGCGGTCGGAAAGAAGAACACATCTCACTATGATCCTTCAATACGTGCGAGACGTACCGGCATAGACAAACAACTAAGTCAAGTCACTTATCTATCTGCAGCCTAAACCGACAACTCGTCCTTAAGTTGTCTCGGTGTGAAACTTTTATATCTCATTGCGACCAATCATACGAGACTTACGTGATCTTCACACATGTATGATCTAACTTATATATGAGATAAGGGGACTCGATATATGCAATCAAGTATTCAATTCGGATAGGAGATTGTAATAGTGGTAACAGAAACATTGTATACAAGCTCAACCAAAGCGCTTTCAAGATACAAATCCAACATTTATGTCTAACCGTAGTGTCGAATAACGATCAATATAATTTTATGAGGCATATTACGGAAGAAGTATTGACCACCACTTTATTGTAACAAAGTAGGTGAGAAAGGTATAAAGTCCCGACGCCGTGTTTACACGACCGAGATATCTACCCAATAAGGCAAAGAATATGAAAAGCTGAGACGGATAAAAGTCTTACCGACACGCATAAATTTAAGTTTGCATTTTAAATCGCGAATTTAAGTTTCTTAAGATTTCTCCATCTAGAGAAAGTACAAAATCGATACAAAACGTCGAGACCACGTTTTATAGAACCTTTCAAGATCCTAATAATGATAGGCCTAGTAGTTTATAGCTCGGTACTTCCACCAAATTTGGGAAAGACGAAATGTTTTCCACGTGTCACGATTGAAATACGAAAATGACCCAATTCACGTAAACCAACATGATGGCGTGACCTTTGACTCCGATAAGTTATGATGAAAATCTACTACTAATTTGATAAATGCGATTCAACGATTAGAAAATCCAGTTTGGGTCTCTAATGAAAACCCAATGAAGAGACCATGGACAAAAGAAAGCACGTGGAAAGTATGATGTTATGACGTTAAGATACCCATACTTTATGAGGTATGCAAATTTCGGGACAAAATTTCTTTTAAGGGGGGTAGGATATAATATCCCGCAGAATTAGATGCCTAATTACGGTATTTAAAACCCGTAAATTAGAAATTCGCTGAGATGATTCAATCAGTAGGATATCGAATAATGATTTCGATTATTTACGAAGGAATGAATTCATATTTTAACATTCACTAAGAATTGTGAATTTAGAAATAGAAGTGTATAAAGCGTATCAACAGTATTATTTTAACGTCGACTGCGTATCGATAGTTAAAATTTCATGAAATTTTCTAAGCAATTAAGCTTAGAATTAAATTCCATTATTAATGGAATAATTTAATAAAGTGATTGCAACTTTATTACGACCATTTCGAGATGAGTCGATAATTAACGTTTTGCAACGTTTCAAACGTTAACGTTTAAAGACGAAATGGAAAGTGAGTTTAATGATCAAGGAATTATAGTAATTAATTTCCTATTATTATTATATGTAATTAAAGTATTATTTAGCATTAAATCAATGCTAGATCATTAAGGAATTATTTGATCAAATTCCTCAATTTCGAAAACCCTAGTTTCGAATTTTAGGGTTTTATCGCATAAAATGATGCCACTAATTTATCCTATGATATTAATTATCATCTAAACTATATGTTATAACATATATCAATGTTTGGCATTGAAAATAAAAATTGGACCTATGGTTTATGTGTAATAATCGAATCCCACTATTACATGTATCTATTAAGTAACAATTTGATTAATTAAATAGCCTAACTAAATAATTAAACACATATACATATATATATATGTAATAACCGTGTGTGTGTGTGTAGGGAGAGAGAGAGTGTGTGACAAGTGTAGAGGTGCATGGGAGGGTAGTGACAAGTGTTGATATGCATGTGAGTGTAGTGACAAGTGTTGATATGCATATGAGTATAGTGACAAGTGTTGATATGCATGTGAGTATAGTGACAAGTGTCACACATGCATATCACCCCACACCCCATACCCTCTCTTCCCCCTTTTGGATCAGCATTCTTCTCACTCTCTCCCCCAAAAATCAGACTCCTCTCCTCTCCTCTCCTCTCCTCTCTTCTTCTTCTCCTACACCATTTCCACCATGGAAGAGAAAGCTCAAGCTCCATCTTTCTCATTCATCTTCAAATTCTTGGCTGAGGTATAACTACCTCCTATGACTCTTAGACATGACTAAATCATACTTGCATGCTTAGATTGATGATCTTGGTGGTGATTTGGGGTGATAGATTCACCATTTTCGTGATTATATGAAATGCATACAAGAAGAGAAAGCTTAAAATTGAAAACTGGAAGTATGTTACGAAAACAGTAACTTAATAAAATTATTTGACTAAGTTACAGTGGTCAGATGAATGTGAAATTTTACTATGTTGAAAATAAACATGTCTATTACGTCTCTGTAAAATTTTAAGTCAATACAACTTGATTTTCTATTTTAATTCTATTTTTCAAAAACACTGCACAAATCTGTAAAATTTCGGTGTTCATCACCCACGGTCCGTGGCTTTCGTTTCGAGTTTGGCTAATGGTAAAACTCTAAAAATTGGCATAAACATAAATTAGCATGTCTAGAAGATTTATGTAAATTTTCAGAATTTCTAAAAATTTTTACTATTTATTCCAGATTTTACAAGCTAACTGCACAAAAATGTCACGGGAGTGATAGCTTGTGGTAAAATATTTCTATCTCCCAATCTATTTTGAATCGTTGAGTTAGGCTTTTTCTGGATTAAACTAGACTTTAGTGGCTTTTCAATATGATTGGTTTCATTCCCAGATTCCTTATAATGAACTCACGGTGAATTTTTAAAGTTAATGCATTTCAGTAAGTCTTTTGTCAAAATGCCTAAGTCTAATTCCTTTGATAATGAACCCTACGAGTCCGACTTTTACGTGAGATGTTCAAGCCGTTTGTAGTCCGACTTTGACGTGAGTTTCTTCATAAGAAATGTTACTTACCATGTCTAGTTTGGATCTGGAAAGTTTGATCCCAAACCAAGCCTTGTAAGTATACTGTTCATTGACCCAAAGTCACCTACTGGAAATTTGTCCATTCCAACTAGGCAGCTTTGAACCAACGTATTTCTCGACGCATCAAGTATCTTCCAGTATGGTCTTCATGAAACATGTAGTTCTTATTACAAGGTTTCTAAAATAGTATCTTACAGTCATTTTGGTATTGTGAGTCAAAAGTTATGAGCCTCGCAAAATCCTTCGTCGTTAAGCTAAATCTGGAAATCCTGAAAAATATTCTAAGTATAGAAGTCAGTTCGAGTTGCCGACTTTGAGACCCTATATCTCCAGAACCACAACTCTTTTGGATCGACTTCCTTCTTAGAACTTATAGTACATGTTTAGAGGTTTCCAGAATGTATCCTTGTACGGTCATACGTATTTTGAGTCGAGAGTTATAAATCGTCAAAGTATGACACTTGGGTTGTTTTAATTTGCTTTGCCAAAATTAAATACTTGAAATTTGACTAAGTGTTGGAACTCCTTCGTGAAATATGCCTTATGTGAATATGGTGATGATCGATTGATACATGGATGATATTAATACATATTAATGACCATAAGTGTATAATAATACACTATACTAATTTATAAAAATTCTTGGAAATCATTTGGTAATTTTAAGAATTTAAAGAGCATTAAAGGAACTATAAGAATTTTAAATCCTTTTAATTAGGGTGATAATATATTATATGTCTAAATATTATTTTAGACATATTGGGAATTTATAAAATTTTATAAACATGGATCACTATGTTATAACGAAACGTTTTATTTAATAAACGTTATAATTGAATAATAAGGATTATGGATAAATGGATTAATGTTTAAGAAAAATATTAATAAGGTTCATCGATTTACGTGACAAATCGAGAAATAGGACTTTACGAAAAGAAATCGATTGGAAATCGATTTATAACTTGAATTAGTAAGAAATTACTATTAAAAATCCGTATGTCGAGAAAGCGTGTAAATACGTTGAACGCGTTTAGACCGGAAAGGTTAAACGATATAATTGAACGTGTCTCAAGAACCAGAACGGTTCAATTGAATACGTAATTGAAAAGCGCATGAATTCGTTAAGAATTCGGTTTATATCGATATAGAATATCGAAGTTTATCCTAGACTTTGAGTCTCGAGAAGCGAACGACGTACTAAAACATCGCTTTTACGTAAAGGTATGGACGCAGACGACGGCGACCAAAGCGTTGACGAGAAATAAAACTTAAGAACTCAAGTTAGGACGAACCATAGTCCAGGTGGGCTTACTTTTCAAACAAGATGTGACTTTACTGTTCTTCCAAAATGAATTCTTTTACAATGCTATTTTGCAACTGTTGATAAATGTTTATTACATTACCTGCCAAAAATATTCTGTTTTGTGTATGGATCCTATCTGTTATGCCCGGGTGGCGATGGTTGGAACTATATTATGACAGGTTATGTCATTTGTTGGGTCACGCCCAACCTTTATTAATGTCGGGTCCTGTGTTGGATGATAAATGTCTGGCTAGGATTGGTGTGAAGGTTGGAACTATATGCTATGTTAACATATGCTTGTGAGAGCGACTGCAGTCAGCGGGATTACGGCCGATCACGGCGTCGTAGAAGGAGGCCTCTCTCGACGCTTGATCTTTGATATTGTTATGAATGTGACTATGGGATACGGATCATACACACCAAGAAAATGCCCGCCAGCGATGTTTACTAACTGAAAATGTTTTAGTAAGCCTGATGCCTTTCGACTAAAACCGCATGTCTTACCCTCGATATTGGCGGTGTAATTAAATTATCAAATGATTTTGGCATGAGTCCACTAAGTGTATTCTTGTACTCAGCCTCGCATGTTTGTTTTAAATGTGGGGTTGAGCGAGATGATGGATGGGCGGTGTTGAGCAATAGGAATGTTGTCACTGAGGAGTTTATACCTTGATAGTACATCGTCATATGTACATATCACATGTTTTCCGCTGCAAGAACTTAAGTTATGTACTAAAGTCCAAGAACATGCTTGTCATATGAATTACGGCTTTTGTTAAGGAGAATTCCTTTTTAATTATACCTGTTTAGAGTTACAATCCCTTCTAAATCCTACTTAGGATTGAGGGGATGTGACAGTCGAACTTATTCTTATATTTATAGGAGATTATAAGATAAGCCCACTTGCAAGCTTTAAAAATATCTCATGAATTTAATCATAACACTTGCATACTTATCCTCCATGTTTTCGACCCACTTGCAAAGGTTTGGATAAGATTTTATCTTAATCAAGTCATACTCTAGTATTTACGTATCTTATCTCATTATTTCGTTCATATGGTAATTATTAGAGAACAAATTCCATTTTCTCCCTACTTATCAAAGCTTACGGTAATACACATAATTAAAGAAGAAAAATTTCATTCCATTCAATACCTTACATGGTTTCGGTCATTTCATAGTGTAGAGAAATAAATTCAAATTTTATACTATTATATACCTTGATAATACTTTAGGATAAGATCAATTTTGAAAGGTCAAAATTTTACACTATGCTTTTAATTAGGTTCACTTTGTTCACACTATGGTCAACAATTTCGCCTATTACACAACAAAGGCTAGAGTTACTTGTTCAACTTGTTAACTACTACTACTTTACACCTAAGATAGGATAAGATACAACTCATACCATCCCATTAATTATAGCATGATATTTATTAATTTATTCACATAAAATTATGCAAATTTTCGCCACTTTTAATGCAAGTGTTCTCCCACTTGTGCAACTTGTAATATAACTCATATTATCCATAAAAATATCATATTAATATATTATAATATAACATTATCAATTGAATAAGAATTAAATCCAATCTCTCACACTATGAAATTTTCGAGAGTCATACATAGCAATATTGCTATATATTTTATTTTCTTGTAATAAATAGCTAACACATAGTTATGTGACATATTATAATCATAGATGATGAATTTAATCATAGAAAAATATTTAGAACAATTTTAGACCTCAAAACCCTAATTTTAAAAATTAGGGTTTTCGAAACCCATTACATTTGGTATATTTTATTCCTTAATTCTCTAGCATTATTTTGATGATAAATAATGCTCTTATGTCATAAAATAATCATAGGAATTTAAATAATATAAGTCCATGATCATTTGGCTGAAATATCGAATCGTCTCTAAACGTAGACGTTTTAAAACGTCTCAAAACGTCAATAGTTGAATTATCTCTAAAACATTCGTAAACGAATTAGAATCACTTTATTCATTTCTATAATAATAGGGAATTCTAATTCTAAGTCTCGATGCTTAGAAAATATCGTAAAACTTAATTGTCGAATTTTATCGACGTTAGAAATATACGTTCGAAGGAATAGCAGAAACTATATTCCTTAATTCACTAAGCGTCAGTGAATGTCACACAGACATTATCAAATTATGATTTGAGTTCACTAATTAATATTTTAATTGTTGAATTAATAATACTAATTACGGAATTTATTATCGTAATTCAGTATTAAATCTACGGGATATCACATTTTGCCTAAGAAAAAGCTCCTCGATCCTACGATCAGGTGGAGGTGAGGGTGGTTGTGGTATTTCTCTTTCGGGCCGTGGGACTCTGCCCCTTCTTTCACCTCTTCCTCTAATTTCCTGTTCAGGCTCGCGTCTAGGTGGCATTCTGGAATTACACGATGTAATTAGCATTCGTATAATGCTTATCGTAATTATAACATCTTTATTCAACCCCATCATAATACGGTTTTAGTAAACCATTCACCCTTTCCATCCTCACTATCCGTGGTTTCACGAAAGTTTTAATTTTACATTGAAAACAACTTTCTTCAAGCATGATCGTAAGGGCGGAGGTCTAACGAGTTGACTTGCTAACGAGAATACTTTTATTTATTACGTCTCCCTCTAGAAGAATTTCTTGTACTTCCAACTTTAGACATGTCCGACCTACTAACGAGGTTTTAAGGACAATCAACTATCTTACAGATAAGTTGTATTCTTTCTTATTATGACGTAATAAGAGGAGGGTATATTCTAGGAATATCATATACTTTTTTTTACTTCTATTCCAGCATTAAATGCCAAAGAATATCTCGTTCATAACTTATTCTTCACATACTCATGTGGAGATATGACTCTACTGTCATCAGAATTGGGAAAACCCATCAAGGGTCGATCTACCTATGTGTATCACAAAAATGATATCTCGTCTCATCGAGGACCTCTTTACATCATATCTTCATGTTTATCACTTCACTAACTCGAAACTTAGGTGACAAAATGAGTCAACCTATTTCTTACTTATTGGTTTCAAGGATTTGAAGAAAATTTCATCCAAACAACTTACGAAAGGTATGGTTCCACAATTCAAGATAACAACTCTGGAGGTTTTGAAACAATATGTTCTTTGAACTGAATAATTGGGAGATAGGGTCCGAAGACCAGAATAAAAATTTCTGAGATTTCGTTGGTCATATGGGGTGGCCAGACCCGTCATAAATACTTTCTCAGTCACATGGAGGTTTGATTTCGAAGGAACGCTTCATGAAATTTTCTGGTTGCAAACTTCTAAAAATGAGAATTCAATTGATATATCAATCAAAACTAGGTCATAGATTTAAACTCAATGACAAAATTTGGGTTATGAAGAAAATTTGAAATTTTATACAACTTATTCTAGTTGTCATCCACGGTTCTCATGTACACATATGCTATAGCTTCTCATATATTATTAGGAATCTACTCTCTAGTAGCATTCTAAGATTCATTACTCACTGTAGGGTTCTCGTTCTACGTATGTCACAAGATTAATATCAACTGTTTCTTTGATCACATTCTTATTTCGTTTCTAACGAGAAAGTCATAGTCAATTTGGATTACGTCATATGTGAACATCCAAACAGAAGACTATACTCATGTCATCGTAGTATAGTGACATTCATCATCATCCCCTCTCTGCTCTTTGATTTTCTTCTCTTTGTTTTCGCTGCTCGTTATTCAACTCGAGATTCTAATTTCAATCTCATTTCGGCTCATGATGACTAAAATTCTCATAGTTCTCTTCCATGTTCTTTCGCAAAGGGATCATGCGACTTAAGCAGTCTATGTTCTTTTGGGATGACAAACCATTATCAAAATAACTGGAAATTTCAGAACTTAAAACATTCATAAAATAATTCTTTCATAATAATCATGCTCATTGAATTTCATGAATTCAAAGATTTTAGTTTTGACATAACAATGTCAACACTTTCTCATATAACATAATCATACGTTGGTAGCGAACCAACATCTTTCTCATCAAAAATTCTCATTGAATTCCACGAATTCAAAGATTTCTCTTTTGACATATCAATGTCAATGCTTTCCTCATATCACTTTCAACTTTTCACATCATAAAACATCATTGCACATTTGCAATTACTTTCACTTTCAACAATCCTCATAACTTTCATCTCTTTGGAAACATCGTTTTCCATTTTCAAACTTTTCATTTCAAAATTTTGAGAAATGGGCATTTACTTTCAACCTTTCACTTTCAAAACTGAGAAAATCATTTACTCTACGTACCTCTAATATTTTAAGTTTTCCATGAATATACAGTCCCATACCTGTATATCCTTGGAATCCTTTAAATTTTTCCTTGAATATGCAGTCCCATACCTGCATATTCTTAGAATCTCCTTATTTCAAAACTTTCATTTTCTTGAAAATTCATTTCACTTTAACTGAAAAAAAAAATCATTTCACTTTCAAACTTCTTATTCTCATTCTCAAAACTTTATGAAAGTGATTTACCTTTTTCCCGATTGAGCTTGATGTGATGGACTGTTGAGCGTAGTCGGTGATCTCTAGAAGTCTAGTGACTCAATCTGACTTAACTTTTGAAAGAATTTTGGTTTCAATGAACGCTGCTCGATACCACTTTGTAATGTACCGCCAACCCAAAGTACGGATTAGGTGGATCACATTAATGACGGGATTAACAAACAGAACAAGAACTAATTATGGAATTGAGGCATATGATAGACAAACTCTCAAGACTTCATATCATTTAATATAACACACATATCGTATATATGTATCTCGAACATTTAGACTCTTAACAAAAGGGTTCGACCGATCCAAGGTAATAAGGTTTAAACTCAAAACATAAATTATATAACTGCAATGGAACATGTGGAATACACATACGACGATGTGATTCCAAGGCTAAACTATCAGCGACAATGATCCAACCGCCAACACACCTCCATCCCATCTTTCAAGACAACCCGCACATTTAAAACAAACATGCGTGGTGAGTACAAATAATGCACTCGGTGGGCTCATTGCAAAACATTTTCTTTAAATTACACCGCCCCATAAGTAAGACACAGTGGTTTTAATTGAAAATGTCTTGTGCTTACTAAAACATTTTCTCATTTCTCAAAACATCGCTCGGCCGAGCATTTTCTCTTTGTATGATCCATATCATTCACATATCTCATAATAACATCATCATCATCTTATAACTCATCTCGCACCGTAGAGGTGGCCACCTCCTACGGCAGCGATGACGTCGAGAATTATCCTTTCGGCACAAACACCTTACTCGTGCACGTAACCCCAGCCAGAATTTCGATCCGACATGGGTCCGATATTGATTTTTCATCATCGGGAAGCGACTGTAATACCCGAATATTTAAACGCCTAATTACGATATTAATTTCAGTAAATTAGAGTATTATTATGATAATTTGATTATTAAAATATCGAATAATGATTTCGATTATTGTTGGAATAATAAATTCCTATGTTTTATTCACAATAAATGTGAATCGAGGAATACGATTATATAACGTATTTCAACAAGATATTTCAACGTCGATTGCGATCGATAATTGAAATTTGGTAATCTTTTCTAAGTGTTTAAGCTTAGAATTTAATTCCATTATTATTGGAATAATTTAATAAAGTGATTACAGCTTTATTACGACCATTTTGAGATGAGTCGATATTTAACGTTTGAGACGCTTCAAACGTTAACGCTTAGAGATGACTTGAGAATCAAGTCTAACGATCAAGGAATTATGATATTTAAATTCCTATGATTATTTTATATAATTGGAATATTATTTAGCATTGAAATAATGCTAGAAAATTTTGGAATAATATTTTTGATTATTTAAGATTCTCGAAAATCCTAAATCGAGAATTAGGGTTTTCTACCTATGATTTGTTTCCAATAATTTTTTTTCCTATGATATAATTTATCATCTAAGACCTATATTATGATATCTAACTACTTAGGGCTTTTGAAAATCAAATTTTGGCACTTATTACTTAAAGTTGCCGTGACTTACAAAATGTATTAACACAAATGAAAAATTTTACTATCCTTACCTGTTACGTAACTAGTTGATTCATTTGGGACAAAGATACACATACCAAGTATTTTATATTACATTGGAAATCAATGGATGCCTTGTGTGTGTGTAGCCGCCTATTTTGACTAAGAAATAAGGTAAGAAGCTTGTTTACTACTCTAATACTTGATTAAGTAAATTTTTGGGATAGAGTGAAAATCTTTTGCATGCATAAGACAAATAAAATCTGATTTTCTTCTCCATTGTTGGTTGAGGTCGTGACTCTTATTAAACCAAAGTGCATGATCATTTTGTTTCTTTCAAAAAATATGTAAGTGCATTAAAAATTTGTAAGAAGGTGACATACTAAGTGGTGAGTCATAAAGCAATGAAATGTCTCTTGATTTGTATATGTGAGTGAGAAAACAACCGTGAGAGTTGTAGGAATTTAGGGACTAAGTATTTATTCCTTTTGCTTATATGTTGTATAACAAACAAAGGAAATCATTTTTTTCTTTCCTATCATTACGCCGTGAGCTCTCTAATAAAAAGCTTAGAGTGTTCTTCATTATTTATCCCCAAACCTTGATACATAAATCCGTTGCAAATAAATCGACACCGGTAAAAAGGTTAGGAATTTAACAAGCTTCCTATATACGTTAAAATTTTTGAATTCCAACCGTTAGATTTATATATGTATGCATTTTTTTTTTTTTATGAAAATGTGAGGAATGTTGCTAGCATGTTGTGTTGTTTGATAATAATGTTTATATTGTTAAGATTGATCATATGTTAAGTGTTAATTAAAAGTTAAGCATGTTTTGAATTTTTATAGTAATGCTCAAATTTATAATGTTCATTTTGTTGATGAATAAATGTTACGTGATGATAATAGGACTTATTGTGAATTATTGAGAAATTTTGAAATCCTTTGAAATTAAATTGAAACTACCGAAAATGATGAAGAAATATTAGGTTGGTGTACAATTTATATTCAAGTGATTTTATAACACATAAATGTTGTAGAGCCTAAAGTAGGTGTTATAGAATTTACAAGGATTTGTAGAAAATATATAATTATATGTTTGAGGAAGGACCGAAAGCTATGAACAATGATTCATTGATGTAGGATTTAATTATGTTGGAAATTATGCTAGATTAATGATATAGAATGAAGTTTAGGCCTTGTATAATTTAATTGGAATTTTAGGAAATTATTTGGATAATTTTTGGAAAATTTTCGAGACCTATAATAGAGTTATAGGTGATTTCCAAATTTCCTATAGTTGATATTAATACATATTAATGATCCTAGGATAAAATAGTATACTATATGATTTTAGAGGATTTTTTTTGGAACAAAGTTTGGAAATATTAGTGTCATAGCCGTGAGCTATGTGTTGAAGATAAGGAATTTTAATTCCTTTTTAATCAAGAATAATAAATTATTATATGTCTAAAAATTATATTAGGCATAATTGAATTTTTGAGAATTATTAAACATAGAATATTATGTTTAAGACGAAAAGTTATATTAAATAACGTTAAAAGCATAAATAATGCTTAATGTATTAAAAGATTAATATTGAAAGAAAATAGTAATCAAGTTCATCGATTTGCGTGAAAAATCGAGAATTGAAAAGAAATCGATTGAAAATCGATTTATATTAATTTTATACATTAAAAATGTATTTTATTGAAATATTATAACGAAAAGTCAAAATGGTTGACTTTCGAAATTAACGTACGAAATACGTTCGTTAAATACGCTAATACGTGAAAAACGTATTATTTTTATCAGAATATCTCAATTGTGAGAAAAGATTTCATAATTGAAATCATTTTATTGAATAACGTTATTATCGTTAATTATTTAACCTAAAAGGTTAAAACGAGGACGTAGATCATATTACGCCTCTCTCGAAATACGAGAATTATTTTTATTGAAATACGTAGAAACGACGTATAAAGTTTATTAGAACTTGAATTATTATTCTATTTATCAAAGTTGAATGAACTTTGAAAATCTCGAAAGATGCCAACGTGCTAAACGTAAATTTTTGCGTAAGGTGGGACGTGAAGGCTCACACGCAACTGAGAGGAGAACACGTATCGAAATTCAAGTTCAAAAGTAAAGGTGGGCTTTACTATACTCAAACCGGTAGAATTTACCAAATGATTTATTTATGATGCTTTATTGCAAGCAAATATTTATGAAATGATTTATTTAATTACCTGCCCAAAATGTTTATGTTTTATGTATGTATCCAATCCATGATTGTTGATGCATAATGTTGGGTAGCTCCCACTTTATGACATGCTTGAATTCAGATTCTTGGAAGCACCCCCAAGGATGATGGAGAATTGTGATCCTGTGGCCGAGATGGCCCGGATTTTGTGCACCGATTATTTTGTGATTGTGTCTTTGAAAGGGTGCTCGGCGGTCACGGCGTCTGTGAGAGGAGGCTCTCTCCAACAAGGAATTATTGTGGAATGAATTATTGTGGTGGATATGGATCATACATACAAGGAAAATGTCCGCCGCATTTAATCTTTATGGAAAATGAAAGAAAATATTTAGTAAACACGAGTATTTCAAATTAAAACCTCGTGTGTTACCGTGATGGGCGTAGTAATTCAAATGAGATAAATTATTTTGCCGTGAGCCATCGAGTGCAATCTTGTACTCACCGCATGTTTGTTTTAAACGTGCGGGTTGAGCGAGATGATGGATGGAGATGTGTCGAGCGCCGTAACCCCTTTGAATACGATATATTAGAAACCTTGAATACACATCGTCATATGTGTATTCACACGCTTTCGCCGCAATTCAATTAATTTATTTTATGATGTTGTTAGTTAAATACGCCCGAACATAGGAGTTCTTGTATATATATTGATTAAAGCTTTCTTGATTATTATTCCAAGTATTAGCCCCGCTAAATCGTACTTAGGATTTAGGGTCATTACAAAGCGGTATCGAGCCGGGTTGTCTTTCAATCCAAAACCTCTTTTCGAGTTAAGTCAGATTGAGTCACTAGACTTCTAGAGACCAAATGACAACGCCGACACTCCATCACATCAAGCTCAATCGAAAGGTAAATTATTTTCTTCTTTGAAAAGAAAAATTTGAGATTTATGAATTTGATTTGGTGTCGATAGAACATTATCGACCAATGATTTGGTGTCAATAGAACATTATCGATAATAATTTGGTGTCGATAGAACATTATCGACAAATGATTTATGAACTTGATTTGTTGTCGATAGAACATTATCGACAAATGATTTATGAATTTGATTTGTTGTCGATAGAACATTATCGACAAATGAAAGGTTGTAAATAACCATGATTTATTGATTGATTGATTATTGATTGAAATTTTTTTCGCAAGAAATGCGTATGTTTAAAACGAACTATGTTCGTCATATTTGAAATTTTATTCTTCAATTCTCAATATTGTTTTGATTAATGACTATGTCATCCCAAATGAAAGTTATGATAATTGATAATGAAAGTCGCTGCTCACCACCAACGTATGATAATGCCATACGAGAATGTATGGAAATTTTTTTTGGGATAAAATGTTTGAATTCATGTAAATCAATAGAAATTTATTGATATGAATATTTGAAAATTTTATTTCAAATCCCAAAGATGTTTACGATGATGGATATGTTATCCCAAAAGAACGTAGACTATTTAAGACGCATGATCCCAATTGCGAAGAACATAGGAAGATGGATTATTAGAATTTTATTCCATCCTGAGAATCTCGAATTGATAGACGAGAAGAAAATTCAAGCTCAGAATTGGAAAAAAATGTCAAGATGATGAATGTCACTATGCGATAAGTGATACGAGAATGATCTTTTTATTTGGAAGTTCACGCATGACGGAACTCCAAATCAACTACGACTCTTCGTTGGAAACGAAGTAGAAAAGTGATCGAAGAATTCGTGAGAGTCAGTTAAAGACCGAACTGCAATCATGCTCACCGACTCAACTCGACGGTTCGGCACTAGCATGCATAATTTTGACTTCGCCGGTCGGTTCAGTCCGACCGACATTTTGACCTCGGCTGTTCGACCTGTCACCCACCCCGAGCTCGAGCTCGGGTGTGACCTCGGCGAAGCGAGCCGGTCGGTATGAGCTCGGCTTCGACCGCAACGGAAGGTGTGATATCCACCTCGCCAATTTATCTTGACCTCGGTCGATCACCTCCACCTGAAATCAACCTCGGCGCCGACCTGCACGCCTTTGGCTTTGATGTCGGCATTATCATGTACGACTTGGCGTTGACATGTACGCCTCGATTGCGCGCGTCGATACCTTCAACTCGGCGAAGTCGCCTTTAATGACTTCGTCATTATGTCAATAACCTCGCAATGACCTCAGGATTGGCAAATGACTTCGCAACAACTCGACATCGGTATTACTTACGACCTCGGTATCCCAAGCTCGGCATCGCAAAACTGCTTATGTAATGTTTTTTTTTAGCCCGCTCTCCTTCGTTAGAGTCCGATTTACTAACGCTTTTGCCTCACGCATCTCTATCACGTAGTACTATACTTTATGAAGAACCAAAGCCCCGATTCCTTCAAAACAATTGACGAGATTCAGTTGAAGTTAGTTTATAGTTTTATAGAATGGGAATTTTACATGCGATTAGAATCTTAGAATGATACTAGAAAGTAGTATTCCCAAGAGTACAAGAGGCGCTATGACATATAGAGGAACCTTTGATGATGACCTATAATGTGTATATAAAGTTTTAAATTCTATTCATTACCCAATTTCTGTCAATTGAGTTTAACTCTATGACCTAGTTCAAATTGAGAAATCATTTGAGTTCTCACTTTTTCTGAAGAAAATTTTCAACCCGAGAATTTATAATGTGTCCTTTTGAAACCAAACCCTCATGTGACTGAGAGAATATTTGTGATGGGTTTGGCCAACCCATATGACCAAAGAAATCTCAGTAGTCGTCATTCTGGTCTTCGGACTCTAGATCCCAAATTATTCAGTTCAAGGAATAAATGGATTCAAATAGTAAGATATGTTATTTTGAATCACGAATCCATGTCTTTTGGAAGTCGATATGACGAAATTTCTTCAATCCTGGAGACCAATAAGTAAGATAAAGATTGACTTATCTTGTCGCCTATGTTTTGAATTAGTAAAGTGACAAACATCAGGTACGATCTAGGTTGACTTATTTTGGATAACCTAAAAGTTTCAGATCAGTAGAGTGATAGACATCAAGAAGATATGATGTAAATATGAGATTATGCTTAAGCATAATCAATTCCAAGTAATTGAGACTTGGTTAAACCAATGATAATGAGATTGAGAAATCATAATCATTGAGATGTGTGAACAGCTAGGATGGCCCTAGCATGTAAATCAAGTATAGAGAAATTATCTCCAAAATGAAGACATGGTGATGAGATGCTTGGAATCTAAGTTATGGTGTACAAATGTACTATCTTACCAAGCTATATGACATTAATGACGGTTCTAGTCCTGAGAGTAAGAACCGAAGTATAATGAAAGTAATATTACTTTCTGACACCATGCTCAAGAAAAAGGACAAAAGTCCAAAATAACTGAAGAGATTATGAGCTATACAATATGAGATAGCCACAATATGAGATAAGTTTCAGCGATATTATGACTTCGATAAGTAAAGTAATTCCTTTGGAGTAAAGAGAGTAAGAAATGATTCATTATTTGAAATGGATCTTAGTACTCTAAATTGTATTGACACAAAACACTTGTCTTGTGTGTCTTAGAAATTAACAAGAAAGATAGCTTCTTTAGACTTTTGCAAAGGAAATGTTTTCAAGAGAACAAATGAAAAGATTCACATGGAAGAATCTTAAGATGAATCTAATTGTAAATCTTACCCCTCATACTTTTGTGACGATCAATAAAGTGGAATATTAAGTATCTCTGACATGGGAATGAAGCATTCATCGAATGTCAAGAAAATGGCAAAGATATTTGACGTCAAGGCAAAAGTATAATATGTCCCTAGCGGATAAATGATTTTATCCTATGCAAAATTGCATGATGAATCACTAAATATTAAGAAGAAATGACGTATATCCTGAAGATATTACAAACAATGGCACTAAATGCCAGTACAAGGATTTTCTCTGGAAAAGAGTTTAAAGTAAGGATATATGAGAGATATATTCCTAAGATTGATAGAGTGAAAAGGAGAATTTAATCATTCATACTGGATCAGAAATGAATGATAGTGTCAGGAACATCACGATCTCTACAATGAGATCAAGATATCGAGATATTAATATCAAGGATAGGTCGATATAAACCTAACCACAGAATGCTATTGATAAAAGTATAATAGTACTCGACACCGAGAAGGATATGATTAACGAGGTGATGAAGGCCATAGCAAAGGAACATAATGTCCCAAGGAAAGGACAATGATGTATGAAATAGATGTTTAATTGAGCAGACGAGAACACCGAGACTGAGCCTATACTTCAGACCGAAAAATGTGACTAACAATAAATCGAAGGCCTAATGGATATGAGAAAATTTCTCGGAATACCTATAAAGTTTTCTGCTCGATATAGGTGCTTCGCTTCCTAACATCGCACAAGTATGCGAGAAACGATAGAACCCAATTCAGGTAAACGAATCGAGAAATGAAAATCTCTTCTCTTATACGAGAATTATGGCCATCGCAGTATTGCTCGAGTTTAGAATTGGACCTAGGATCGCCAAGGTTCTAACAAAAAAAAAAAAAGTTAGATCATAATATCTATGTGAACGTAGATATAATTCAAGAAATGTGTTTAAAATGGATGTCACCACGTGACTAGAAGCACGGCATAGCCTCTCCATTGAAATTCTATGCAACGGATTGGATCCTCAATTGTTTTAATTTAAGGATGGCTCACCTAGAACTATCTTTACCGATGGTAAGAAAAGGAGTCTAATGAGTAAAAAGGTTAACCCCAAGGCCTACAAGTATAAAGCTCACATGTAAGTATCGACTCTCTTTACTATAACTGCGGGCATGAATTTAGGACGCTTTTGGAGGAATTTACGATCGTTGGAAGGATGCTCATAACTATGGAGTTACGGATGAGGATGGTATCCAGAGGCTTATTAAATCGCTTTCCAACGGAATGGCGTAAGTTTGCAAAAGAAGTATCAAGAGAATATCTTCGCATGCGAAAACTCCAAGACTCAAGGCACCTACCAGATTTATCGACCGACTCAAGCATACATATTATAACGTATGGATCGCACCTACTAGCACTTGTCCCGGTCCTCGGCAAGTCACCCAAGATGGTACAAAGGAGTGGTTGTACTCGATGTCCCAAACACCGCCCCACGCCCCGTGCCGCCTATTATACCGTAAAGAGACAAGAATGGCAAAAGGACAAGATCTTATCGCCTCAAGGATTAAGGGAATTACCGCTATCAACTCAGCCCTACTTTCTGATAAAAGTAACACACACTTCTGGAATCAAAGAAGTAACATGGAGCAATGTGACCCTGGCTATTTGAAAGAGAAAGATCGTCGGATATATGAGGTAAAACGCACTGAAATAGGCAAGTTTCTAAGCGAAAGGTACGATTCCGATTTAAAGCCACTCGAGACATAAAGTCCTATGATAATGAGAGACTCATATGAAAATGGAGGCTTATGTGTAAATGGTATCCGATGTACGAAAGCAAAATTTTTCCGAATAAAATATGGTTACTATGAGATTATAATCATGCCAATCGACAAGCTAGTACACCAAACTCTATTCATGAACCTCAAAAATCGAGTGTTCCATATGTACTTAGACAATTTTGTCTAAATCTTTATGAACGATGTTCTTATCCATATGAAGGACGAGAAAGAACCTAAAGAACATCAAGGATCAGATTATGGACTTTTAGAGTCGAGCAAAATTTTGCCAAGTTTAATATATGAATTTCGGCTTAAAGAAGTAATATTCCTTAGACACATGATGTCTTCCGAAGGAATCAAATTACATGGGTAAATGAATGTGAGGCCACTTATTAAAGTGAGAAAGATGATAGTCAACGCACCGCGATGACTTAGACCTCATAAATAGAATTACCCAACTTATGACTTGAAATAGCAGCAATGGTATAAGTACCAAGGTTTTGGAGACATTTCCTATATGGAATAAGTTGTGAGATCTTCACAAACCATAAAAGTTGAATTATTTCTTCGAGCAAGAGACTTAAAAATGAAATAGAAAAGAAGGCTCAAATCAGAAAAAGATTCCAATTGTGATATAAACTATCACCTATAAGGGCTGAAGGGTTTTAAAGAGGCGCCTGACAATGTCATATTGTCTAAGGAAATGTTATATGTATATTTCAAGCAATGATAAGCTTAGAAATGAAATCATGAATGAAGCTCATGATATTCCTCATACCGCCCACCCAAGCAGCATTAAAGTATATTATGATTTACGAGAAAGAAATCAGATAGTAAAGAATGAAATGAGCTATAACCCCATTGACGAGCATTGTCTCGATTATAAGAGGTGAAGGCATTTTATCAATGACCTTATAAGAGGTTATAATCTCTAATGAGATACAAATGAGGATGAAATGACATAGCAATGGATTTTATGACAGGTTTTGCCAAAGTCACAAAGAAATAACACTACTATATGGGTAGTAGTGATCTGACTCACCAAATATGCTCATCTCTACCTATTCAGATGACTCAGAGGTCTGAAATTTTATCTCAGTCGTACAAAAAGAGAATCGTATCTTTGCAAGGGGTACCAAAACCTATCACTTCAGATAGAGATTCCAATTTTACCCCTAGATCTTGAGCTAGCTCACCAAAAAGGGAATTATGCACGATATTGAACCTTATCGTAGATGTCTCCTCACGGACAGATGGACGATAAAAAGGACAATATGAATGTTTAAAGATACGATGAGAACATTCATGTTAAATAGAGGTGCAAGTGGGAACATGTTTTACCACTTATTAAGTTTACGTGACGACCATAATCAAGCAACGATTGACATAGCCACACGTGGCATTATATGGAAAGAATATCAACCACCACTTTATTGTAATAAAGTAGGTGAGAGGAAGTATAAAGTCTTGACAACGTAAATGAAATGATTAAGATATTTGCCAATAAGGCAAAGACCGAGAAGCTCAAGATGCATTAAAAGTCTTACGCTAGTACGCTTAGATCTGAACCGCATTTTGAATGCGAAAACGAAGTTCCTCGAGATTTCTCCATAGAGGAAATTATAAAGTTTAAAGTACAAGGAACGCTGAGATTATGTTTTATAGACCTTACGAGGATCCTAGAAATAAAAGGCCAAGAGTTTATAATTTGGTACTTCCACCAAAAATTTGGGGAATGTACATAATGTTTTTCCACGTGTCACAGCTAAAGAAATGCGAATATGACCCAAACCACGTGATCCATCAAAATGATGTGATCTTTAACTCAAATATGAGTTGTGATGAAATCTACGACTATTTGATCGTATGAATCAATGATTAAGAATTAAATTGGGTCTTTGATGAAAGTCCAATGGAGAAACCATGGACAAAAGAAAATCACGTGGAAATTTAAGATGTTATGGTGCTAAGATGCCCCATACTTTCTGATGTATGTAAATTTCGGGACGAAATTTCTTTAAGGGGGGTGGAATGTAATACCCCGAATATTTAAACGCCTAATTACGATATTAATTTCGTAAATTAGAGTATTATTATGATAATTTGATTATTAAAATATCGAATAATGATTTCGATTATTGTTGGAATAATAAATTCCTATGTTTTATTCACAAATAAATGTGAATCGAGGAATACGATTATATAACGATTTCAACAAGATTATTTCAACGTCGATTGCAGATCGATAATTGAAATTTGCAATCTTTTCTAAGTGTTTAAGCTTAGAATTTAATTCCATTATTATTGGAATAATTTAATAAAGTGATTACAGCTTTATTACGACCATTTTGAGACGAGTCGATATTTAACGTTGAGACGTTTCAAACGTTAACGTTTAGAGATGACTTGAGAATCAAGTCAACGATCAAGGAATTATGATATTTAAATTCCTATGATTATTTTATATAATTGAATATTATTTAGCATTGAAATAATGCTAGAAAATTTTGGAATAATATTTTGATTATTTAAGATTCTCGAAAATCCTAAATCGAGAATTGTGGTTTTCTACCTATGATTTGTTTCAATAATTTTTTTCCTATGATATAATTTATCATCTAAGACCTATATTATGATATCTAACTACTTAGGGCTTTTGAAAATCAAATTTTGGCACTTATTACTTAAAGTTGCCGTGACTTACAAAATGTATTAACACAAATGAAAAATTTTACTATCCTTACTGTTACGTAACTAGTTGATTCATTTGGGACAAAGATACACATACCAAGTATTTTATATTACATTGGAAATCAATGGGATGCCTTGTGTGTGTGTGCCGTCTATTTTGACTAAGAAATAAGGTAAGAAGCTTGTTTACTACTCTAATACTTGATTAAGTAAATTTTTGGGATAGAGTGAAAATCTTTTGCATGCATAAGACAAATAAAAATCTGATTTTCTTCTCCATTGTTGGTAGAGGTCGACGGCTCTTATTAAACCAAAGTGCATGATCATTTTGTTTCTTTCAAAAATGTGTAAGTGCATTAAAAATTTGTGAAGGTGACATACTAAGTGGTGAGTCATAAAGCAATGAAATGTCTCTTGCATTTGTATATGTGAGTGAGAAAACAACCGTGAGAGTTGTAGGAATTTAGGACTAAGTATTTATTCCTTTTGCTTATATGTTGTATAACAAACAAAGGAAATCATTTTTTTCTCTTCCCTATCATTTCGCCGTGAGCTCTCTAATAAAAAGCTTAGAGTGTTCTTCATTATTTATCCCCAAACCTTGATACATAAACCGCTGCAAATAAATCGACACCGGTAAAAGGTTAGAATTTAACAAGCTTCCTATATACGTTAAAATTTTTGAATTCCAACCGTTAGATTTATATATGTATGCATTTTTTTTTTTTTTTTTATGAAAAATGTGAGGAATGTTGCTAGCATGTTGTGTTGTTTGATAATAATGTTTATATTGTTAAGATTGATCATATGTTAAGTGTTAATTAAAAGTTAAGCATGTTTTGAATTTTTATAGTAATGCTCGAAATTTATAATGTTCATTTTGTTGATGAATAAATGTTACGTGATGATAATAGGACTTATTGTGAATTATTGAGAAATTTTGGAAATCCTTTGAAATTAAATTGAAACTACCGAAAATGATGAAGAAATATTAGGTTGGTGTACAATTTATATTCAAGTGATTTTATAACACATAAATGTTGTAGAGCCTAAAGTAGGTGTTATAGGAATTTACAAGGATTTGTAGAAAATATATAATTATATGTTTGAGGAAGGACCGAAAGCTATGAACAATGATTCATTGATGTAGGATTTAATTATGTTGGAAATTATGCTAGATTAATGATATAGAATGAAGTTTAGGCCTTGTATAATTTAATTGGAATTTTAGGAAATTATTTGGATAATTTTTGGAAAATTTTCGAGACCTATAATAGAGTTATAGGTGATTTCCAAATTTCCTATAGTTGATATTAATACATATTAATGATCCTAGGATAAAATAGTATACTATATGATTTTAGAGGATTTTTTGGAACAAAGTTTGAAATATTAAGGTCATAGCCGTGAGCTATGTGTTGAAGATAAGGAATTTTAATTCCTTTTAATCAAGAATAATAAATTATTATATGTCTAAAAATTATATTAGGCATAATTGAATTTTTGAGAATTATTAAACATAGAATATTATGTTTAAGACGAAAAGTTATATTAAATAACGTTAAAAGCATAAATAATGCTTAATGTATTAAAAGATTAATATTGAAAGAAAATAGTAATCAAGTTCATCGATTTGCGTGAAAATCGAGATTGAAAAGAAATCGATTGAAAATCGATTTATATTAATTTTATACATTAAAATGTATTTTATTGAAATATTATAACGAAAAGTCAAAATGGTTGACTTCGAAATTAACGCATTTAAACACGTCGTTAAATACGCTAACACGTGAAAACGATTATTTTTATCGAATATCTCAATTGTGAGAAAAGATTTCATAATTGAAATCATTTTATTGAATAACGTTATTATACGTTAATTATTTAACCTAAAGGTTAAAACGGCATCAGATCATATTACGTCTCTCTCGAAATACGAGAATTATTTTTATTGAAATACGCAGAAACGACGATAAAGTTTATTAGAACTTCAATTATTATTCTATTTATCAAAGTTGAATGAACTTTGAAAATCTCGAAAAGCGTGCCAACGCATAAACGAAATTTTGCGTAAGGTGGGACGTGAAGGCTCACACGCAACCGGAGGAGAACACGGTATCGAAATTCAAGTTCAAAAGTAAAAGGGCTTTACTATACTCAAACCGGTAGAATTTACCAAATGATTTATTTATGATGCTTTATTGCAAGCAAATATTTATGAAATGATTTATTTAATTACCCGCCAAAATGTTTATGTTTTATGATGTATCCAATCCATGATTGTTGATGCATAATGTCAGTAGCTCCCACTTTACGACATGCTTGAATTCAGTATTCTTGGAAGTACCCCAAGGATGATGGAGAATTCAGATCCCGGCCGAGATGGCTCGGATTTTGTGCACCGATTATTTTGTATTTGTGTCTTGAAAGGGTGCTCGTCGGTCACGGCGTCTGTGAGAGAGGCCTCTCTCCAATAGGAATTATTGTGGAATGAATTATTGTGGTGGATATGGATCATACATACAAGGAAAATGTCCGCCGCATTTAATCTTTATGGAAAATGAAAGAAAATATTTAGTAAACACGAGTATTTCAAATTAAAACCTCGTGGTGTTACCGTGATGGGCGTAGTAATTCAAATGAGATAAATTATTTTGCCGTGAGCCACCGAGTGCAATCTTGTACTCAGCCCGCATGTTTGTTTTAAATGTGCAGTTGAGCGAGATGATGGATGGAGATGTGTCGGAGCCGTAACCCCTTTGAATACGATATATTAGAAACCTGAATACACATCGTCATATGTGTATTCACACGCTCACCGCAATCAATTAATTTATTTTATGATGTTGTTAGTTAAATACGCCCGAACATAGGAGTTCTTGTATATATATTGATTAAAGCTTTGATTATTATTCCAAGTATTAGCCCCGCTAAATCGCATTTTAGATTTAGGGTCATATACACGCACCCAACGATCGAAGTCACCGCGAACCAACAACTCATATACTTTCATAGTTGGCTTGCCCAACAACATGATAGATCCATACATAAAACATAAATACTTTGGGCGTAATCATATCATTTCTCAATCAAGCATCAGAATAAATATTTTTCATTTGCGTAAAGCAAGTAAATAAAGGGTTTTGAATAAAGCCCACCGGCACGTAGCTTTTCAATAAAGTTCCTTTCTAACGTTAACGCTCAAGTCCACGTCCCACCTTAACGTAAGAACTATTTTAGTACACTGGTCACGTTTCAATAGAGACGAACATCGTCTAACGTCCTATGCATCAAATAAGGCTAACGTCGGACTTATTCTGACGTTCCCTAGTCAAAATGACGTTAATTATGGAATCGCTCATCATATAAGAGATATTCCATCTCTTTAGCACACAATGTACGTTTTAATGTACTTACGTAACGTAAGTCACATTGTTACTAAACGTACTACGTCACATAGATCACGTATTATTGAATTTCGTGCCTTTTGACCTTGGTCAACGTTTTTGGTCAACGATTTTGACTTAGTCAACATTTTAACCTTGGTCAACAATTTTGACCTCAAAATCAACATTTTGACTTTTTATACTTATTTATGTATTTTCGATATTTTATGTACAATTCTAGCTCTAAAAATTCACATAAAATCATACTATGTTTAAAACATTATTTTAGAACATATTATGCAATTATATCTTATAAAATAAATTTATAACATTAACACATATAACCTATAGTTTTCGGTAATCATGAAACACATATTAAACATCTTTCAAAAATTCCAATTTAAATCATATATCATATAATCACTATCATATAACCTTACTATAACATAATTTTGATTAATTATGAACAATCCTATAAAATTTTCCTAAGTCATGTTCGAAAATTATGACTTAGGTCCAAATAATTTTTATAAATTCCAAAAATTTCATACAACACTATATTATATATCTACACACTTAATATGCTATTATAATACTAAAACATGAATTTTATCTCAACATAATATTTTTATTATTATTTTCGACATTTATTAAAATAAATGCTATAATTTTCCGAAAATTCCACATAAAATCATACAAGTATGTTTAATACTCTAGATCATGATTTCATGCTCAAACTAACATTTAAAAATAAAAATCATCAACATATAGTGTCATCATGTTTTCGGTCCTTTCATAAAATTTGATACCATGCTTATCTTTGTATTATAATTAATATACATGCTTAAAAACAACATATAAACACTATTTCTAAACACTTTAGAACATGTTCTACAATTTTTGAAAACTTCATAAATGAATCATGCTCGTATCATAATATTTAACGGTTGATATACGAAAATTCTAACATGTATACGTAGCTCGTAAGAATTCTAACCTTTTAATCGGTGTCGATTTTAATCGATGAAGGTTTATTTGATCTAAGTTTGGGATTGAAACAAGATGAACTCTCTCAAAAATTCCTCACTCAATTTCGGTACCATTGGTGTCAAATGGAAGAAGTGTTGAACTTATTCTTATATTTATAGGAGATTATAAGATAAGCCCACTTGCAAGCTTTAAAAATATCTCATGAATTTAATCATAACACTTGCATACTTATCCTCCAAGTTTTCGACCCACTTGCAAAGGTTTGGATAAGATTTTATCTTAATCAAGTCATATTCTAGTATTTACGTATCTTATCTCATTATTTCGTTCATATGGTAATTGCTAGAGAACAAATTCCATTTTCTCCCTACTTATCAAAGCTTACGGTAATACACATAATTAAAGAAGAAAAATTTCATTCCATTCAATACCTTGCATGGTTTCGGTCATTTCATAGTGTAGAGAAATAAATTCAAATTTTATACTATTATATACCTTGATAATACTTTAGATAAGATCAATTTTGAAAGGTCAAAATTTTACACTATGCTTTTAAGTAGGTTCACATTTGTTCACACTATGGTCAAAAATTTCGCCTATTACACAACAAAGGCTAGAGTTACTTGTTCAACTTGTTAACTACTACTACTTTACACCTAATATAGGATAAGATACAACTCATAGATCCATTAATTATAGATGATATTTATTAATTTATTCACATAAAATTATGCAAATTTTGCCACTTTTAATGCAAGTGTTCTCCACTTGTGCAACTTGTAATATAACTCATATTATCCATAAAAATATCATATTAATATAATTATAACATAACATTATCAATTGGACAAGAATTAAATCCAATCTCTCACACTATGAAATTTTCGAGAGTCATACATAGCAATAATGTTATATATTTTATTTTCTTGTAATAAATAGCTAACACATAGTTATGTGACATATTATAATCATAGATGATGAATTTAATCATAGAAAAATATTTAGAACAATTTTAAACCTCAAAACCCTAATTTTAAAAATTATGGTTTTCGAAACCCATTACATTTGGTACATTTTATTCCTTAATTCTCTAGCAATATTTTGATGATAAATAATGCTCTTATATCATAAATAATCATAGGAATTTAAATAATATAATTCCATGATCATTTACCGAAATATCAATCGTTTCTAAACGTAGACGTTTTAAAACGCCTCAAAACGTCAATAGTCAATTATGTCTAAAACATTCAGAAATTAATTAGAATCACTTTATTCATTTCCATAATAATAGGGATTCTAATTCTAAGTCTCTGAAATATCCCCAGCTTTTAAACGCTTAATTACGATAATAAAAAAATCGTAATTAGGATTTTTGACCTCGATAATTAAACTCTTAATTAGTCAATGCTCGATTTTGACTAAACATAATTTGATAAGTTCTGTGTAATATTCACTGACGCTTAGTGAATTAAGGAATATAGTTTCTGATATTCCTTCAAACGTAATGTTCTAACGTCGGATAAATTCGACAGTTAAGACTTACAAGATTTTAAGCAATTGCTTAGATTTCAAATTTCCTATTATTATAGGAATAAATAAAGTTGTTACAACTTTATTTTGAACATTTTAGAGATAATTCAATTATGTGAATTTTGAGACGTTTTAAACGTCTATGTTTAGAGACGAGTCGATAACTTAGTTCAATGATCATGGAATTATACTATTTAAATTCCTACGATTATTTTATGATAAAAGAGCATTATTTATCATCAAAATAATGCTAGAAAATTAAGGAATAAAAATTGAACAATTTAGCCAATTTCGAAAACCCTAATTTTCGAAATTAGGGTTTGTGATCTAGAATTGTTCTAAATATTTTTCTATGATGTAATTCATCATCTAAGATTTATAAGATGTCACATAGCTATATATTAGCTATTTATTACAAGAAAATAAAATATATAGCATTATTGCTATATATATATATTCTCGAAAATTTCTATATATGGGAAATTAATTTTAATTCTTATCCAAATTGATGATATATCATAATTATTATATTAATATAATATTATGGATAATATGAGTTGTATTAGCAACTTGTACAAGTTGGATGACAATGGTATAGTAGGTGGCGAAAATTTCATGATTTCATGTGATAAAATTTATAATTATCATACTATAATTAATGTGAGGTACAAGTAATCTATGGCCTTGTTTTCACCTAGCCGAAAAGTTTGACAAAATAGGAAAGAAAGAAGAAAAATTTAAACTCTTTGATAATGACATATATTTAATTCCTACATCATATAATATGATCCTAAATGGAATTAATAATTAAACAAACAAATGCATGAACCTTAATCATGATAATTGCCGTGAACAACTTGAATAAGGAACTAATATGGTTCAAATTGTTGCAAGTAGGCGTGAGTTGTGGAAACAAGTGAAAAAAAAAAAAAAAATCTTTCAATTAATAATTAATAATGACACATTAAACTTTGTATCTTAAGTAAAGAAATAATAAAAATTGTCTCCTACTTTGTAAGGACCGAAATTAACTAAATAAATAGGTGTGAACATGTTGAAAATTCAAAGTATACAATATTTGACTTTTCAAATGGATATTTTTCTAAGGTATTATGATTGGATTAAACTTGAAAGAACACATATGATTCATGAATTGTGGTATAAGACAAAATAAATCTTTCTCTTTCAAATTGTGATATTGCCGACACATATCATGTGTACACAATTATTGAATTTTCTTTGTTCTAGGATAATGATAGTCATTCTTTGATAATAATATACATTGAATTTTTATATGATGTAAGATAATATTAAATGAAGAGAATCATAAAAACAAAAAGAAATCATCTTCATTTATTGGAATTGCCGTGAACATCATAAATGTAAATGAGATGAACATTTTTCTTTTTCACAAGATAAGGTTGCCGTAAACTTAGGTAGTAAAAAGAAAAAAAAAGGATTTCTTTTGTAATCAAATATTATGGGATAAGGTATATTAATTAATATATGATATGATAAGGATTAAAAGTTGTCCCTAGCTAAGGCAAGTGGACCGATTTATTTGACAAAGTGAACCATATTAGTTGTTATTTTATGTGATGATTATCTTCAAGTGGACATATCTATAAATATGGCATAGGATCCAAATTCCATCCATTTTGCTCCCCTAAACCACCGAAAATTATAGAAAGAATTTGAGAGAGAATTCATCCATTCCCTTCTCAAATTTTAGATAGAAAACGTTGTCAATAATCGACTCGATTAAAAGGTTAGAAACGTTACGAGCTTTGTTTACATGTTAGAATTTTGATTTCCATCCATAAAATATTATGTTACGAGCTTAGTTAATTTATGTTCATGTGCTAAGTGTTTAGAAATCATATTTATATGATATTACTGCTTATATTATGAATTTATCACAAAGTTAAGCATGTTATTAAATTTTATAAGTGGACCGAAAATATGTGGGTATGATATGTTGAGGATTATGATTTTTTAATTGTTGATTTGAGCATGAAATCATAATCTAGGGTATGAAATATGCTTATATGATTTTATGTGAAATTTTGGAAAACTATAGATATAAATATATAATTACCGAAACTTTGGAAAATTAAATGATGAGAAATAATTCATGATTTAATGATATTATAGCATATTAAGGGTGTAGATTCATAATATATGGTTGTGTGAATTTATTAAAGTTTATAAAATTATTTCGACCTAAGTCATAATTTTCTAACACGCCCTAGTGATTTTTAATGAATAGTTCATAATTGATAAAAATTATGTTATAGTAAGGTTATATGGTAGTGATTATGTGTTATGTAATTTAATTAGATTTTTGAAAATGTTTAATTAAGTTTTCAAATTACCGAAAACAATTAAATGAAATTAAGTGATGTACAATTTTATATGATCAATATAATTACATATTATCGATCCTATGTTAAAATAGAGTGTTATGTGAATTTATGAGAATTTTAGAACAAGAATTATATAAAATTCAAATATATATATATTTATTTAAAAGTCAAATGTTGATTAAAGTCAACATTGTCGACTAAAAAGTCAAAATGTTGATCGATAGGTCAAACGTTGACTAAAAAGTCAAAATTACATGAAATACGAGAATACGTGATCAACGTGTTGTGATACGCCTAGTAGGAATGCGATTTACGTTGACTAGATTTGCTAAGACGATAAGACGATCGAGTTGAGTAGAAGAATTCGTAATATCGATGACTTCGATATTTTAGAAAAACGCACCAACATATCAATTAATTTCTTACGTTAAGGTGGGACGTTTTTGAGAGGAGACATAGAAAGACCGCATATACCAAAGTAGCTTTATTCAAAACCCTTTATTTATTTTGCCAAATGCAAAGTATTTATTTACAAAGCTTTTAATCGAAAAGTGATATGATTACCCGCCCAAAGTATTTATGTTTTATGTATGATCCTATCATGTTGTGGGCTATGAAAGTGATTCGCTTGTTGGGTCGCCCCGACTTACGAGAAATCAATATTTGTTCCTAAGCCGATGCGTAATACCGCTAAGATTAATTTGATATGATATCATATGTGGAGTTGGTTGGAATGATGATATTGAAAGTTGTTGGTTCGCCACCAATGTATGATGATCCCGATGTGATGTCATACTATATGTGGAGTCAATGGCATGATGATATTGAAAGTTGTTGGTTCGCTACCAACGATGATGATCCCGATGTGATGTCATTCTATATGTGGAGTGGTCGGCATGATGATATCGAAAGTTGTTGGTTCGCTACCAATGTATGATGATCCCGATGTGATGTCATATTATATGTGGAGTGGTCGGCATGATGATATTGAAAGTTGTTGGTTCGCTACCAACGTGATGATGTTATGTGATGACGTTATGTGATGATGTTATGATATTACTATCGATATGGATCATACAGATAAAAATATGTCCGCCCGACGACTTTTGAAAATAAAAGAAAATATTTTAGTAAGCACGAGCATTTCCAATAAAACCTCGTGTGTTACTCAAAGGGATGTAATTAAAGAAAATGTTTTGCACGAGCCCACTAAGTGCATTCTTGTACTTAGCACCGCATATTTGTTTTAAATGTGCAGTTGAGCGATTGATGTTGGATGTTGAAGTGTTGAGCGCTTGGAGTCTTCGTCGTCGATAAGTATAGCCTTGATTACATATCGTCATATGTGTAATCACATGTCTTTCCGCCGCAGAGTTATATAGGTTGTGTTTCGAGTCAACCTTTAGTCAAGAGTCTAAATGATCCAGCCAGATGTACGATATATGTGTCACATTAAATGATATGAAGTTTCGAGAATTTGTCTATTATATACTAGCAGCCCATAATTAGTCTTTGTTCTGTTGTTAATCCCCGTCATTAGTAACAGTACGCTAATCCGTACATTGGGTCGGGCTGTTATAGCTTGGTATCGAGCGGTCGCACCTAAACCCAAAACTTCTTTCAAAAGTCGAGTCTAGATAGAGTCACTTAGACTTCTAGAGATCAACCGACTATGCTCAACACTCCATCACATCAAGCTCAACCGGAAAAGGTAAATGATTTTCTCACAAGTTTTGAGAATAAGGATAAGAAGTTGGAAAGTGAAAGTTATTAAATTGAAATGAATTTTCAAGAAAATGAAAGTTAGAATTAGAGAGATTCTAAGAATATGCAGTATGGACCGCATATTCAAGGAAAAGTTTCAAGATTCCAAGAATATGTAGGTATGGGACTACATATTCATGGAAAACTTAAAAGATTTAATAAGCGTTGAGTAAATGATTTTCTCGGTTTTGGAAATGAAAAAGTTTGAAAGATACGCCCTTTCTCAAAATTTTCGAATAAGAAGCTTGAACATGGAAAATGATGTTTCCAAAGAAATAAAAATTATGAAAGGTATTTAAGAATGAAAGTAGTGAATAATGATGAGAAGGGATGTTTATGAGGAGAAATGTTATATAAAGAGAATGTTACGTGAATGAAAGTTATGAATAAAGATTTCTGAAAGTGAAAGTAATTGCGAATGTGCAATAATGTTTGATGTTGAGAAGAATTGGAAGTGATATGAGAAAGTATTGACATTGAGATGTCAAAAGAGAAGTTTTTGAATTCGTGGAAGTCAATGAGGATTTTGTTGTGATAGTTGTTGGATCAATACCAACATATTATGATGTTTGATGATGTTATAAGGAGAATGTTATGATTATGTTATGATGATGTTATATGAGAAAGTGTTGACATTGATATGTCAAAAGTATTATATGTTGAATTTTTTGAAATTCAAAGAAAGCATGAGTTACGTTACAGTTTTGAAATGTTTATTTCAAAGTTTAAAGTTATTTCACTGATGGGTATGATATCCCAAAAGAACATAGACATGATAAGAAGCATGATCACTTATCGCGAGAACATAGAAGTAAGAATCTGAGAACTTTAGTTCTTTTCGAGTACGAAAGTAAGTATCGACATGAGAACGAGAACAAAGATCAGTGAAAACATTACGAGTTTTCAAAACGAGAAGAAAGAGATATAAAGTGAACCACGTCGGTATTTTTATGCTCGAATTTAGCATCGACCTTGCCAACTTCGACTTTGGCGTCGACCTCTTTGATTTAGACCTTAGCAATTAATATCAACCTTGGTCGCTCGATTCGGCGCCAACAAAACTGTCTTATGCAGTGTTTTGACTTTAGCTCGCTCTCCTCGCTTGAATTCGATTACTTAACGGTTTTCGCCACGCACTCTATCACAGGTACTATACTTCTTATGAAGGACCGAATCTTTTATTCCTTCTTCGGAATTCTTGAGAATCAGTTAAAGACCAGTCCTATGATGTCCATAAAATAAAAACCTTACAGTATAGTAAGAATATTAGAATGCTACTAGAAAATAAGATTCCCAGAAGTACAAGAAGAACTATGACGTACATGAGAACTTTTGTTGATAACCTATTACGAGCCGTATAAGGTTTCAAGATCTACTCAATTTATGTCATTGAGTTTAACTCTATGATCTAGTTTCAATTGAGAAATCACCTGCGTGTCTCACTTTTTTTGAAAGAAGTTTACAAAACCAAAATTTTATACAGTGTTCTTTGAAGCCAAACCTTGTGTGACTGAGAAAGTATTTGTGACGGGTCTGGCCACCCCATATGACCAAAGAAATCTCAGTAGTCGTCATTCTGGTCTTCGGACCCTATATCCCAATTATTCGGCTCAAAAGTATATCGATTCAAATCTTCAAGATTGTCATCGAGTTGTAAACCAATACTTTTTAAAATGTCATGACGAATTCTTCTTCAAAGCTTGAAACCAAGAAGTATGAGACAAGTTGACTTATTCCGTCACCTAAGTTTTCAAATCAAGAAAGTAATAGATATCAAGTTATGATGTAAAGAAGTTCTCAAAGGACGAGATATATTCTCTTCTATAGTGCACGCTGATGCAACGACCTTAATGGGCTTACGAGATCGAGGATAACAAGAAGTTATACTCCACGTGAGGGTATGATGATTAAGTTATGAACTAGATACTTTATAGATTGAGTGCTAGAGTAAAAGCAAAGAAAAGTATATTATACATGCTTGATATGCCTCCTCTTATTATATCATAATAAGAAAGAATACAACTTATCTTTAAAATAGTTGATTGTCCCTAAACCTCGTTAGAAGGTCGGACTGTTAAAAGTATGGAGATGAATAAGACACGCTGATGGATATAAAGGAATGAAAGCATCTCCATTAATAAGTCTCTCGCTCATCCCTAAATCAATAAGATTATCTTTAAGTGGAATTGATTCCAAGAATTTGAGACTTTGGTTAAACCAAAGATAGTATGATCAACGAATCAAATAATGAGATATGTGAATAGCTAGGCTATTCCTAGTTTTAAACCAACAATGAGAGAGATACCCCGAAGTTGAGATTTGGCAATAGGACATTGGTACTTGGAATATAAGTTATGATGTACAAACATACTACCTTACCAGTCTAGATTGTAATGATGACGGTATTGATCTTAAAAGTGAGAATCAAAGTATAAAAGTAATATAACTTTCGGATATCATGCTCAAGAAAAAGAGCAAGAGTTAAGAATAGCTGAGGAAATTACCAGCTATACAGTTATGATATAGCCAGAACATGAGATAAGTTTTGCAAACAGTTTGATTACGATAAGTAAAGCAAACTTTGAAGGAAAGAAGTGGATCAAGAAGTAGATTTGATATTTGAGATGAAACCGTCATACCCTAAGTTTATAGAGACAAACGCCACCTTATGCGTGATTTAGTAATTAATCAAGTGAGATAACTTTAAAGAAAATTGCAAAGGAAATATGCTCGTTTAATAAAGGAAAGAATTCACCAGAATGACCTTAAGGTGAATCTAATTGAAAATAGTTTCATATTTATGAGATGACCCATAAGGTGAAATATGGGTACCTTAGCATTGAAAGGAAGTAAACATAGAATGTCGAGAAGATAGTAAAGATATATGACGTCAAGGCAAAAGTATGATGCGTTCTCAACAAATAAGGGATTTTAACTTATGCGAAACCACTTAGTCAAACCAATGGAGATTAAGAGAAATGACGATATCCAAAAAGGATATTACATATGATAACACAACAAATGCTAAAATAAGGATTCTTCTTGAAAGGATTTTAAAAGAAAGAATATATGGAAGATATATTCTAAAGATCGATAAAGAGGAAGAAGGAGTGAATCATTCAGATCGATTAGAAAGTATGATAATGATAGAACGAACAAAATCGAAAGCTCGGTAGGTATGAGAAAACTTCTCAAGATACCTAAAATACTTTTGATCGAGACAAGTGCTTCACATCCTGTTATCATAAGAATAGTAAAACATGCGTGGACACGTTGGAACTCGGATCGTAATAAGCTAATTAAAGGATGAGAATTTCTTAACTTAAAAGAAGAATCATGGTCGCCACACGTATTACTCGAACCTAGAATTGAACCTAGGATTACTCAAGACTTTACTAAAAGAACTTGAACATAGTACCTATATGAGACATAGAGATAATCCTAAGAATTGATTGGTTAGTCAAAAACCATTCCACGATCCTGTACAAGGAAAGGGAAATTTCGTTCCATTTCTCCGGACAAGAAGTTACGAGTTTCTATGGAATCCACATGGAGAAGGAAATTCCAACCATACCCACACTACAAATAAGGAGAATAATAAACAAAGAAGGGATATCGAGCATTCCCTGTTTATCTAAGCAGAGGATAAAAAGTAGAAATGAAGATAGAGGATGTAGAAATTATTCGAGAATTTCTAGACATTTCCTAACAACCTAGCAAGATTACCCCCGATAAGCAGCTAGAGTTCCACTATCAAGTTAGAACCATTATTAAACCATGTCTAAAGTACCTTTATCTAATGAATTCAAGGAAAGTGAAAGGACAAAGATTCAAATTTAAAGGCTATAAAATCCAAGTTTCATCGGACCTAGTGTATCACCTTAAGAAACACCCAACTTATTTGTCAAGAAGAAAGATAGCCCATTAAGAAAATGTATAGATTATCGAGAGTTAATAATCTATTACCAAGGGTAAATGAGTATTCGGTCAGTGGAAAGGAACAAGAGTAGTCCTGAGAACCGATCTCAATTGGACTATAATCAATTTAAGGCACGAGCTAACAATGTACCCAAAATGGCTTCCCGAACAAGAGGTGGCTACTATGAGTTATAGTTATGTTATTCGGACCAACTAATGCGCTAGCCATGTTCATGAACCTCAAAAGTCGAGCGTTCCGCGCCTACTAAGATAGATTGTCTTAAATCTTCATAAGATGATATTCTCATCTATTTGAAGGGCAAGAAAGAGTATAGAGAGCTTTTGAGAACTATCTTGCAGACATCAAAGTCAAGCAACTCTCGCCAAGTTTATTTAAGGCAGATTCGACTAAAAGAATAATATTCCTTAGACACGTTGTGTCTTCCAAAGTAATCCATGTGAACCTGGTAAAAGGTTGAAACAGTGCAAGGATAGAATTAGCTGACAACCCAAAACAAAATTCGGATTTCTTAGAATTTGCTGGTTACTATCAGAAACTCATAAAAGGATTCTCTGACATAGTAAGGCCAACGATATAGTTACCCCAAAAGGAATAAAGTCTTCTTGGATTGATAAATGCGAGGTGAGCCTCCCAAAGATTGACTAGACAGTATGATAATGCAAGAGAGAAAGGTGTTAGCCTATGCATTACAGCAACTTAGTCTACATGAATAAAACTACCTAACTCACGATTTAAAATTTGCAACAATAATACCCGTATTAAAGTTTGATACATCACCCTTATGAAGTGAGGTGTGAGATCTTCATAGATCATAAGAATTTAAGATGCTTCTTCGAGCAAGAGACGTGGCTCACCATAGTAAGAGATTATGAATGTGATATAAATTATCACCTACAAAAGGTAAATATAATGGCTGATGTTCTATATTGAAAAATTCAGTCTAAGTAATGATAAATCCTTGCATAAAAGAAAAACTCGTCGAAGAGTTAAGAAGAGGAAGATAGAAATTGTCGAACATCATCTCAATTGCTCGTAAGTGAAGGCATTGTATCAATGATCCTATGGGATGACGTAACAATGGATTTTGAGATAGGCTTACCAAAGTCAAAAGATAACACTGCTATATGGGTAGTAGTGTATCGACTTACCAAAAATGTTCAGTTCATGCCTATTTAGGCTACTTTTGGGTCTGATAAGTTAGCCGGTTATTTACTGAGAAAATCGTACGTCTTGCATCGTATAAAGATTTTGAGGTTATCTTTAGAATATGAATTTGCTTAGAAGAGAAAGAATTAACGAACAAGTTGGAAATGTATTTTCCACTTATTAAGTTTACCACGACAATAATTGTCGAGCAAAGATAGCCCATGCGAGGCATAGTATAAAAGAAAGTATCGATCATCTCTCTATTGAGATAAAGAAAATAAGAGGAATGTTTTAAAGCCGATTCTGTGAAAGAAATGATTAAGATGTTTGCCGAATTAGGCAATGAAAGAAAGAGGTTCATGATAGACGAAAGTCTTACGCTAATATGCGTAGACATGAGCTGCATCTTGAATGCAGAGATTAAGTGTATTAAAGTTCTCCATTGAAAGAATTCCAATGTTTGGAGAAAAATGAAGTTGAGATTTCGTTTTATAGGACCCTGTGAGATCCTAGAAATGATAAGGCCTGGTAGCCTATGGATTGACATTTCCACCAAGTTTGGGGAGTGTACAGAATGTTTTCCACGAGTTACCGTTAGAGAAAATACGTTATGGTCCAAAACATGACCATCATGATGACGTTATTCTTGAATCAATATACGAGTTATGAGAAAGAATATGCGATTGTTTTAATCGTTAAAATCAACGGTTAAGAAAGAAGCTTATACCGTTGGTGAAAGTCCAATGGAGAGACCATGGACAGAAGAAAGTTACGTAGGAACTTGAGATTGTTATAGTACGAAGATATCCGTACTTTTCTACGGTATGCAAATTTCGGGACGAAATTTATTTTAAGGAGGGTAGAATGTAATATCCCGCAGTTTTAAACGCTTAATTACGATAATAAAAAAATCGTAATTAGGATTTTTGACCTCGATAATTAAACTCTTAATTAGTCAATGCTCGATTTTGACTAAACATAATTTGATAAGTTCTGTAATATTCATCGACGCTTAGTGAATTAAGGAATATAGTTTCGATATTCCTTCAAACGTAATGTTCTAACGTCGGATAAATTCGACGCTAAGACTTACAAGATTTTAAGCAATTAAGCTTAGATTTCAAATTTCCTATTATTATAGGAATAAATAAAGTTGTTACAACTTTATTTTGAACATTTTAGAGATAATTCAATTATGTGAATTTTGAGACGTTTTAAACGTCTATGTTTAGAGACGAGTCGATAACTTAGTTCAATGATCATGGAATTATACTATTTAAATTCCTACGATTATTTTATGATAAAAGAGCATTATTTATCATCAAAATAATGCTAGAAAATTAAGGAATAAAATTGAACAATTTAATATTTCAAAACCCTAATTTTCAAATTGTGGTTCAGGATCTAGAATTGTTCTAAATATTTTCTATGATGTAATTCATCATCTAAGATTTATAAGATGTCACATAGCTATATATTAGCTATTTATTACAAGAAAATAAAATATATAGCATTATCATATATATATATATTCTCTAAAATTTCTATATATGGGAAATTAATTTTAATTTTATCCAAATTGATGATATATCATAATTATTATATTAATATAATATTATGGATAATATGAGTTGTATTAGCAACTTGTACAAGTTGGATGACAATGGTATAGTAGGTGGCTAAAATTTCATGATTTCATGTGATAAAATTTATAATTATCATACTATAATTAATGTGAGGTACAAGTAATCTATGGCCTTGTTTTCACCTAGCGAAAAGTTTGACAAAATAGGAAAGAAAGAAGAAAATTTAAACTCTTTCGATAACGACATATATTTAATTCCTACATCATATAATATGATCCTAAATGGAATTAATAATTAAACAAACAAATGCATGAACCTTAATCATGATAATTGCCGTGAACAACTTGAATAAGGAACTAATATGGTTCAAATTGTTGCAAGTAGGCGTGAGTTGTGGGAAACAAGTGAAAAAAAAAAAAAAAAATCTTTCAATTAATAATTAATAATGACACATTAAACTTTGTATCTTAAGTAAAGAAATAATAAAAATTGTCTCCTACTTTGTAAGGACCGAAATTAACTAAATAAATAGGTGTGAACATGTTGAAAATTCAAAGTATACAATATTTGACTTTTCAAATGGATATTTTTTCTAAGGTATTATGATTGGATTAAACTTGATAGCAACACATATGATTCATGAATTGTGGTATAAGACAAAATAAATCTTTCTCTTTCAAATTGTGATATTGCCGACACATATCATGTGTACACAATTATTGAATTTTCTTTGTTCTAGGATAATGATAGTCATTCTTTGATAATAATATACATTGAATTTTTATATGATGTAAGATAATATTAAATGAAGAGAATCATAAAAACAAAAAGAAATCATCTTCATTTATTGAATTGCCGTGAACATCATAAATGTAAATGAGATGAACATTTTCTTTTCACAAGATAAGGTTGTCAGAACTTAGGTAGTAAAAGAAAAAAAGGATTTCTTTTGTAATCAAATATTATGGGATAAGGTATATTAATTAATATATGATATGATAAGGATTAAAAGTTGTCCCTAGCTAAGGCAAGTGGACCGATTTATTTGACAAAGTGAACCATATTAGTTGTTATTTTATGTGATGATTATCTTCAAGTGGACATATCTATAAATATGGCATAGGATCCAAATTCCATCCATTTTGCTCCCCTAAACCACCGAAAATTATAGAAAGAATTTGAGAGAGAATTCATCCATTCCCTTCTCAAATTTTAGATAGAAAAACGTTGCCGTCAATAATCGACTCCGATTAAAAGGTTAGAAACGTTACGAGCTTTGTTTACATGTTAGAATTTTTGATTTCCATCCATAAAATATTATGTTATGAGCTTAGTTAATTTATGTTCATGTGCTAAGTGTTTAGAAATCATATTTATATGATATTACTAAGCTTATATTATGAATTTATCACAAAGTTAAGCATGTTATTAAATTTTATAAGTGGACCGAAAATATGTGGGTATGATATGTTGAGGATTATGATTTTTTTAATTGTTGATTTGAGCATGAAATCATAATCTAGGGTATGAAATATGCTTATATGATTTTATGTGAAATTTTTGGAAAACTATAGCATATAAATATATAATTACCGAAAACTTTTGGAAATTAAAATGATGAGAAATAATTCATGATTTAATGATATTATAGCATATTAAGGGTGTAGATTCATAATATATGGTTGTGTGAATTTATTAAAGTTTATAAAAATTATTTTGACCTAAGTCATAATTTTCGAACTGCCCCTAGTGATTTTTAATGAATAGTTCATAATTGATAAAAATTATGTTATAGTAAGGTTATATGGTAGTGATTATGTGTTATGTAATTTAATTAGATTTTTGAAAAATGTTTAATTAAGTTTTGAAATTACCGAAAACAATTAAATGAAATTAAGTTGATGTATAATTTTATATGATCAATATAATTACATATTATCGATCCTATGTTAAAATAGAGTGTTATGTGAATTTATGAGAATTTTTAGAACAAGAATTATATAAAAATTCGAAATATATATATATTTATTTAAAAAGTCAAAATGTTGACTAAAGTCAACATTGTTGACTAAAAAGTCAAAATGTTGACTGATAGGTCAAACGTTGACTAAAAAGTCAAAATTACACGAAATACGAGAATACGTGATCAACGTGTTGTGATACGTCTAGTAGGAATGCGATTTACGTTGACTAGATTTGCTAAGACGTATAAGACGTACTGAGTTGAGTAGAAAGAATTCAGAATATCGATAGACTTCGATATTTTAGAAAAACGTGACCAACATACTGAATTAATTTCTTACGTTAAGGTGGGACGTGTTTTTGAGAGGAGACATAGAAAGACCTGCATATACCAGGTGAGCTTTATTCGAAAACCCTTTTATTTATTTTGCCAAATGCAAAGTATTTATTTACAAAGCTTTTAGTTGAAAAGTGATATGATTACCTGCCCAAAGTATTTATGTTTTTATGTATGATCCTATCATGTTGTTGGGCTATGAAAGTGATTCAGTTGTTGGGTCGCTCCCCGACTTATGAGAAATCAATATTTGTTCCTAAGCCGGATGCAGAATACCTGACTAAGATTAATTTGATATGATATCATATGTGTGGAGTTGGTTCGAATGATGATATTGAAAGTTGTTGGTTCGCTACCAATGTATGATGATCCCGACGTGATGTCATACTATATGTGGAGTGGGGCATGATGATATTGAAAGTTGTTGGTTCGCTACCAACGATGATGATCCCGATGTGATGTCATTCTATATGTGGAGTCACGGCATGATGATATCGAAAGTTGTTGGTTCGCTACCAATGTATGATGATCCCGATGTGATGTCATATTATATGTGGAGTCATCGGCATGATGATATTGAAAGTTGTTGGTTCGCTACCAACGGTGATGATGTTATGTGATGACGTTATGTGATGATGTCATGATATTACTATCGATATGGATCATACAGACAAAAATATGTCTGGCCAGACGTCTTTTGAAAATAAAAGAAAATATTTTAGTAAGCACGAGCATTTCCAATAAAACCTCGTGTGTTACTCAAAGGGGCAGTGTAATTAAAGAAAATGTTTTTGGCATGAGCCCACTAAGTGCATTCTTGTACTTAGCCTCGCATATTTGTTTTAAATGTGCAGTTGAGCGCTTGATGTCGATGTCAAGTGTTGAGCGCTTGGAGTCTTCGTCGTCGATAAGAAACACATACCGCCTAATCCGGGCGACGATTAGAGAGAACTCGAGCTTGGAACAGTTGATTACCAAACAATTGATAAGAATAATCGAAAGATTTCAAATGACATTTATCGAACTTCAATAATCAAACCTTATTTACAAGGCATAAGTCATATCTGTAAGTAAAGGCTACAAGTTCCTTTAACAAGAGGTTCGATAATTCGCATGATACAATCACATCAACAACATACAAAATATTCGTAATATGCAATGAAAGCATGTGAATGCATATATGATTTATATGCACCCAAGGGTATTTTCAAAACATATATAAATATCAAAAGATTCTCGACTACTCAACATCTCGCCCATCATCATCACCAACCAATCGCACATTTAAAAACAATATGTGGTCGAGTACAAATAATGCACTCAAGGGCTCATGCCAAAATAATTTATCGCAGCTTGAATTACTCGCCCTATCATCCGAACACACGAGGTTTTAAATTGAAATACTGTGTTTACTAAATATTTTCTATCATTTTCAATAAATATCGCCACAAGCATTTTCCACGATGTATGATCCACATCCACCACAACAATTTATCCAACAATAATTCCTACGAGAGAGAGGCTCCTCTCACAATCGCCATGACCGCCGAGTACCCTTTCAAAGACACAAATACAAATAATCACACAAAATCCAGCCATCTCGGCATGTGATACGAATTCTCCATCATCCTTGGGGTACTTCCAAGAATACGAATTCAAGCATGTCATAAAGTGGGAGCTACCCAACGTTATGCATCAATAATCATGGATGGATACATACACAAATCATAAACATTTTGGGCGTGTAATTAAATAAATCGGTTCATAATTATTTGCTTGCAATAAAGCATCATAAATAAATCATTTGTAAATTCTACCGGTTTGAGTATAGTAAAGCCCACTCGACTTTTAAACTCAATCTCGGCATGCTGCGTGTTCTTCTCCTCTCATGCGTGAGTTTCACGTCCCACCTTTACGCAAAATTTACGCTTAGCACGCTGACACGCTTTCGAGATTTTCAAAGTTCGCTCAACCTTGATAAATAAAATAATTCAAGTTCTAATAAACTCTATACGTAGAAATGACGATTTCAATAAAAATAATTTCAGATATCGAGGAGACGAATATGATCTACCGCCTCATTTTAACCTTTTGTTAAATAATTAACGATGATAACGTTATTCAATAATATGATTTCAATTATGAAATCTTTCTCACAATCGAGATATTCAGATAAAAGTAATACGTTTTTTTCACGATTAGAGTATTTAACTAACGTAATTCAGACGTCAATTTCGAAAGTCAACCATTTTGACTTTTCTTTATAAATTTTAATAAAACATATTTTAATGAATAATTAAAATAAATCGATTTTCAATCGATTTCTTTTCATAAAGCTTTAATCCTCGATTTTTCACGAATCGGTAAACTTGATTAATATTTTCTTTCAATATTAATTTTTTAATACATTTAAGCATTATTTATGCTTTTAACGTTATTTAATATAACGCTTCTTCGTAAACATAATATACTATGTTTAATAATTCTAAAATTCAATTATGTCCAAAATAATTTTGAGACATATAATAATTTATTATTCATGATTAAAAAGGATTTAAAATCCTTTATAAAAGCACTATAGCTCACGGCTATATGCTACAATTCTCAAACTTGTTCCAAAAATTCCTCTAAATTCATATAGTGTATTATTCTACACTATGATCGTTAATATGTATTAATATCACTAATACATCATAATATTATGTAATGACACAAAATAACCCACTAATTCATACACTATATGGTTCGGCCATTTTGAAAATAAATTAGCTACAAAAGTCCAAAAATTTCTAATAAATCCCCATAATACCTAATCAATACCCTAGATCAATAATATGCTTTTATATCAAGCATATAAAAATTATATACCAAAGTACCAAGGCTATATCATTTCGGCAGTTTTGAAAATTTTGCATAGATTTTATAAATTTCAATAAATCATAATAAGCTCCTACTATATCATATATCATTAATCCATACTTAGATCTTCAAGAAAATTTTCGGTACATATGGCATAAGTTCATAGTATGCTTGAATCAATTTTTAAACATGATATATGCTCACATAAAACCATACTACACATATTTAATGAACAAGTATCATGCTTAGCATAATTCATGCTTAAGAACACATGCTTGAAAATTAAATCTAACCATTAGAAAATTAAAAACTTAGGGTATAATCGAAGCTCGTTCGCTTTCTAACCTCGTTAACGGTATTGATTTGGTGTAGGATGATTAGAGCTCAAACTATGGAGAGAATGAAAGAAGAAAAATAGTTTGGTTTTCTCACTGGATGCTCTCGGTAATGTTGGTTTTAGGAGAGAGAATTGTATTTGAAATGTGATACCATTACTTAAGCAAAATGGTTAAAACCTTGTACTCAAATCTATCCCTCTCTCGGTTTTCCTCACTCACAACACAATACACAAGCCTAATTAACTTTATGACTCACCAAAATATTATGTCACTATACTAACTTCTTGAATAAAGTTTTGATTAAAACAAAGAAAATTCTTTGCTTTATTACATAGTGAGCCGCTTGGCTACCTCATGCAAGACACAAGAATTTTGTGATGAGTCATTTGCATACATCATGGAGTTACTACTCTTACATTTTGAAAGAAACAAAGAAAAAAATCTATTGCTTTGAGAAGCAATAGCCATCGGTCATGGCTTGAACAAAGAGAAGGAATTTTAATTTCATGAATTAGTACATGGTATAAGTCTTACACTCTATCCCAAATATTTTAGAATTCTTGCAACCCCAAATGGAGTCAACAATATCGGCTACTACCACCTCACAAATACATCCACTTGATATTACTTGGTAAGAGTGCAATTTGATCACTAAATAATTCAACATGAAAACTTATACACAACTTACGTAAATAAATTGTTACTACACAAAGGTCACGCATTTTTCCATTTTAAAAGCCCAAAATTGATTTTCATGCTATTATTAGGTATATATCATAATATATTTCTTAGATGATAAATTATATCATAGGAAAAATTATTAGAATTAAATTATAGGTAGAAAACCCAATTTCGATTTAGGGTTTTCGAGAATCTTAAATAATCATAAATATTTTTCCAAAATTTTCTAGCATTAATTCAATGCTAAAATAATATTCCAATTATATAAAATAATCATAGGAATTTAAATATCATAATTCCTTGATCGTTAGACTTGATTTTCAAGTCATCTCAAAACGTTAACGCTTGAAACGCCTCAAACGTTAATTATCGACTCATCTCAAAATGGTCGTAATAAAGCTATAATCACTTTATTAAATAATTCCAATAATAATGGAATTAAATTCTAAGCTTAAAAACTTAGAAAAATATCACGAGCATTTAATTATCGATACGTAATCGACGCTGAAATAATACAATTGAAATACGTTATATATTCGTATTTCTCAATTCACATTTTCGTGAATTGCACATAGGAATTTATTATTCCAAAATAATCGAAACCGTTATTCGATAATTTATTAATCAAATTATTATAATAATATTCTAATTTACTTAAATTAATATCGTAATTAGGCGTTTAAATAATCGGGTATTACATTCCACCCCTTAAAGAAATTTCGTCCAAATTTACATACCTCTAAAAGATCGGGTATTTTCTTTCATTGCGCCCTCAAGCTCCCACGTGGCTTCCTCTTGTCCATGATGCTTCCACAAAGACCTCGACTAGTGGAATCGATTTGTTTCAATTGTCGAACCTCGTGGTCTAGAATAGCCGTAGGTTCTTCATTATAGCTCATATCCGATTGAGGATCACGCCGCCTTGACGGATCACATGCTCGGGTCGCATAACGTATTTTCCGAGTTGTGATACATGAAAGACGCAGTACGCTTCCCGCACTTGGAAGAGCCAACCTATAGCGATCGGGCCTATTCTTTCAAGGATTTCATAAGGTCCAATAAATCGGGTCTTAACTTTCCCTTACTCCAAACCTTATTATCCCTTTAGATGGAGAGACCTTTAAAAGACTTTGTCTCCATTCTCGAATGCATTTCAGATCTTCGCAGACGTCAGAAGATTTCTGTCTATCTTGAGCTTCTTTTATTCTTTGCCTAATTTGGCTAACGATCTCAATCATTTCGCTTATAGCGTCCAGCCCTAAGATTTTTCTTTCACCCACTTCATCCCAAAGAAAGCGGTGATCGCATTTTCTTCCATATAAGGCTTCATACGGGCCATATCGATCGCCGCTGATAACTATTATTGTAGTAAATTCGATGAGAGGTAAGACCTCTTCCCACTTGGTACCTCGATCCAACACTACGCTTCTCAACATATCTTCGAGTGTTCGATCGCCCTTTCCGATTGTCCATCGGCCGAGGATGAAAAGTCGGTCGAAATTTAATTTCGTGCCCAATTTTTTCGCAAGCTAGTCCGTAATCAAGTAAATTTTCAATCCCTATCGAAGTGATAGTTTTCGTACTCCATGCAGCGCATAATTTCCTTTACGCATCTTTGGCTAGCTTATTAGACCCGTGGTTAATCTGAATTGGCGTAGTGTGCACATTTGGTGAGTCTGCCCACTACTACCCATATAGCGTTGTTTCTCTTTAGACTTTGGTAAACCCGTAACAAAATCCATAGCTATATCTTCCCATTTCCACTGGTATTGCCAAAGGTGTAGCTCGTAAGGACGCTGGTGTAATGCTTTTACTTGTCGACAAGCAAGACATCGCCTACAAAAGAGGCTATGTCTCTTTTCATACCTTCCCACCGTAACTTTTTCTTTAAATCTTGGTACATTTTTGTATCGCCTGCTGGATGGGTCAGATAAGGTGTGTCATGAGCTTCACTCATGATTTCATTCCAAGATTGTTGTTGTCGGGATACACAATCTTCCTTCAAATAATAAAGCATTATCCGGTGCTTGAAAATTTTTCACCCCTCCGCCCTTACTTTGGCTCTTGCTTTTCCAACTTTTCCTCCATCCTTTGTCCTTCAAGGATTCTTTTCCTTAAGTCGACGTCAATATGAGTGTAGCAATACAACTCGTGATCGCCTCGGTTGTTCAACCAATTCAATATTCATCCTTTCAAACTCTTCAACGAGTTTTTCTTCATTTGTGAAGAGACATCCCAATTTGTTCTCGACTTTACGACTCAAGGCATCGGCTACAACATTCGCTTTGCCCGGTGATAGTTTATACCACAATCGTAGTCTTCTACTAATTCGAGCCATCTCCTTTGTCTCATGTTCGATCTCTCGCGAAAAAGTATTTTAAACTTTTGTGATCGGTAAAGATTTCACATCTTACTCCGTAGAGACGATGTCTCCATATCTTTAAAGCATGTACTACCGCCGCTAGTTCCGCATCACGTGTTGGATAATTCAATTCATGTGGTCTCGCTTGTCGAGATGCATAGGCTATCACTTTTCCATTTTGCATTAACACACGCCTAATCCATTCTGGAAGCATCTCAGATAGACCACGTATTCTTTATCTCGCTCGAACCGCTAACACAAGGGGTGAGTTAACTTTTCCTCGAGCGCCCTGAAATTACCACACTCATCACCCATGCGAATCTGATCCCTTTCTCGAGTAGTTGGGTTATTGGTCTTGCTATCTTTGAGAATCCTTCGATAAATCTCCGATAGTAACTCGCCAATCCCAAGAAACTTCTAATTTCATTTCAGGTCCCGGCGATTTCCATTCTCGATCGCTTCTACTTTGGCCGGATCAACTTTAATCCTTCTACCGACACAATGTGTCCAAGGAACATTACTTCCTTCATTAAAATTCACACTTGCTAAATTTAGCAAAAGTTGTTCATCTTTTAAAGTTTGCAAGACCGCCCGAGGTGTTCCTTGTGTTCGCCTTTATTTTTCGAATAGATAAGAATATCGCCTATGAAGACTAAGACAAATTTGTCTAAAATGGGTGGAACACCCTATTCATGAGATCCATGAATACCGCCAAGATTGGTCAATCCGAATGGCACAACTATAAATTCATAGTGGCCGATCTCGCTCGTAGTTAGCTGATACATCTTCAGCCGCACTTTAAGTTGGTGATACCGATTTGAGATCGATTTTCGAGAACACGTTAGCTCCTCTTAGTCGATCAAACAAGTCATCTATCCTTGGTAGTGGATACTTGTTTTGAGCGTCATTTTGTTCGCTTCTCGGTAATGTATACACATCCTCAAGGAACCATCCTTTTCTTTACAAATAACACGTGCTCCCTACGAAACACTAGGTCCGATAAAACCTAGGTCTAACAGCTCTTGATTTGAATTTTCAACTCTTCCAGCTCTTTCGAGCCATTCTCAGACGGTGCTTTTGACATCGGAGCTGATCCGGTTCCAAGTCAATGGTAAACCCAGCTTGTTCATCGTGAGGTAATCCCGTAGATTTTCGTGAAAACATCCGAAAATTCTCGCACAATCTCTACATCTTCAACTCTTATCGTTGTTCGATCTTCTCCATTCAAATAAACAAGAAATGCATGGTATCCTTTCTTGTTTATCATAGTTCTGGCCTTCAGCACGGATATAATCGGAATTTTCTTTCCCATACTGATTCCGTAAAAGCTTGTAGCTTCTTTCCCAGGAAAATGGAATGAAATTTTTCTTTCTTTACACAGGATTGTAGCATGATTTTCCGCTAACCAATCCATTCCCAAAATTATATCTACATCACCCATGGGTATTATGTTCAAGTTATTCGTCAGAACCTTAAGTGATCCTAAGTTCAACTCTAGGTTCGAGCAAATATGAGTAACAGTCATAATCCCTCCTATGGGTGAAGAGATGTTCATATTCGTCTTTTGCATCTAAGTTCCAATAGATCTACACATGTTCTTGCTATGAAAGAATGTGATGCTCCCGTATCGAACAAAAGTATGACAGGTACGTTGAGAAGTGTTCCCATACCTGCCAGGTTTCCCTGGTTTTGTTCATTTTGCCTCCGGTGCAGAGCATATGCTCTGGCCTGAGCCGGCTGAGGCTGACGGGGCGCCTGTCTCGCTGATTCCGCATGGCCGCCGCTGTTGGCGTCGCCGACGATTACGCCGCTGCGGTGGTTGTCGCTTGTTGTTCTCGCCGAGGTTGTTGCCACTGTTGTTGTGGTAGCTGTTGCTGCGGCTGAAACTGGATAGCCCTGAGGGGTTGGGCATTGCCGGGCTGATTCGGCCTTCCCACTGTCCCTGTGCGTATCCCCGGGCAACTGTTTGCGTAATGGCCCTTCATGCCACACTTGAAACAATTTACCAAGTAACAAACTCCCTTGTGAAACTTTCGCACTTTGGGCAAGGAGTTGTTCTCGCTCGATCCCGTGGTCCTCCGTCCGGGGGTAAAGACCGGTTTCTTCCATCCTCGCCCTGCGGTGTCTTGTGTTCCTTTCCACGGCCGCTTGTTATTAGTATTCTCATAACTTCCCGACATCATCATCAAATTTCTTCCCACTTTCTCTTCCTTTGTCCCTCAGATTTGATGTCCGTGTTTGAACTGCCTTCCTTCTCGCATAGCCGCTCTATGTCCAATGCTCGTCCGAGAGATTCGTAAGTCGATCTCCATGGCTAGCTAGAGACATTCTTATCTCTCGATCTCAATCTAGACCTGAATTTTTCTCGCCATTTTCATATCTCGTATTCACCGATCGGGGCATATCTCGACATATCGCAGAAAATGCGATCGTAATCGTCACGGACATCTTTCCCGCTTCGATTATAAAATTCTTGTTCCTTCTTTTCCGATAACTTTTCGAACGTATTTCATACAGTTCCTCTTAAATTCTTCCCAAGTGAACTCATTCATCCGATCCTGCAAAGAAAATCTTCCGTCGGGCTTCCCACCAAAAGTCGGGTGTCCAAATAATTGAAAGGCACACAGATAGCTGCTCTCTGCTGCGTGCAAACAAGAAAATCAAATATCCTTTCCATAGCCCCGATCCATTGCTCGGCATCATCCGGCCTTTTCCATCAAAGGATGGTGGGTTACGCCTAAGAATAATTCCTCGATCCCACGATCGGGTGGAGGTGGTGGTGGTTGGGGTATATTCGCAGTTCGCACAGAATTCTTCCTCCGCCTACCTCTTCCCCTTCCCCTACCTCTTTGTGCGTGATCCCGCTCTTGGCGGCATTCGTTGTTTAAACATACAATAAATATTGAAAATCATTTTCACAATCGACATATATAATATCATCATACAATTTCTTTTGTAAAGCAACTTTAATTCAAGCTATTCATTCTTATCACAAAATCATTTACGCAAAAGCCCACTTCGGGTTATCGATATATATATACATCGAAATTGTGTGCCTCAAAGAGGACTATTTCGCATAACAATTGATACAAAAGAGGTAATGTACATAGATGGCATTTAAAAGCTTAACCCGTATTAAACAACTACGGATTACAAGATAGTATAAAATACAAGCGCTCACTTCCCTTTTAAAACATAAGCAACCTACACACATACCGGACTATATACATACGCACTAAAGTCTAATAAGGCTGGTCTATAGGTGCATCACTGTCGTCATATCGATCCTCCTCGTGATCCTCCTCATCGTCTGAATCATCATCGAGTCGCCGCCATCCGAATCCTCACGGCGGCGCATTCGGATGGCCCCGCCCATCATCCCCAACCATAGGAATGTCGCGGATCGGACCGAGGTCATCACGGCATCGATACTCGCCCCGCCGCACGTCAGACGGCTCAAGAAAGTGTGTAGGCGCCTGCCATGGGTGGCAAGATCGGGAGCGGCGGGTGTATGGGGTGTCCATCGACAAAGGGAAACACTGGCATCCCCAATGCTCTGGGTCGAGACGCCCTCTCTACCTCTGCAAGTCTGCCCTCGTCCTCCAGGAACCTGGGCACTACCGGGTCCACTCGACGAGGTACCTCCAAGTAAAGCCACTCGGGTGACTCGTCACGCCATGTATATTCCTCTGAGGAGGTACGGTCCTCTCGGTGCTACCCCGTAGATACTGAAGACGTACGTCAAATGGCTTACAAATCTCGGTAGATCTGCTATCAAGTCATAGTCCCCGCCGTAACGGTAGATATAATCTCCTGACACTTCCCGTGCATAATCTTCCCAATCGACCGGTAACCGCATCAATAGGCGCTTCACACCATCGAAATCGCCACTCCATACTGTGCGCCTCCTTCCAACGACGAAGGTAGTGCATGAGAAACTCTCCAAGATCATCTCCCAAAGATATCCGTAACCACGGTGCATCTATGAATAATCTCCTGGGTGGCCTCGGTCCAAGTCTGCGTCTAGTGGTGTGTCGAGTCCTGGCCATCTGTCACAGACAAACGAGCAAAAGATAACTAAGTAAAGATAATCGATGCATAGATAAAAAATAAAATAAACTTAACGCGTCTGCTAAGCAAAAGAATAAACTGGACAGGTCTATAAAGCAGATAAACAATCCAAACACCTCTGATAAACAGATACATGTTATACGGAAATTGTTCTCATATACAACACACGTTGTAGCTTTCTTACCATACTAAGAAACTTACTGTCTAGCAGCCAAACAAAATCTTATCATATAACTGAATTCTAGTTCTATAAGACTACGAGCTAGCTTCTACTGGCTCTCGTGATTTCTGGAGACTGAAACAGGGGATCTTCCCTTCATAATAAATATAGTACAGTCCGTTAGGAGTACGTAGGAGAAAACCGTGTACAAATCGGAGTCCAAACGAAGGAGAACGGATCAAAACAAAATCACTGCGCGAAGCAGTTCGCCTTTGCCGAGGTGAACTGTCCGAGGTGGTCTGTACTGACTCTCGTGAATTTTGGAGAAGGAATCAGGGGTTTGATCCTTCATAACAAATAAAGTACATTGCGTTAGGAGTACGTAGGCGAAAACCGTTTGTAAATCGGAGTCCAAACGAAGGAGAACGGATCAAAACAAAATCACTGCGCGGTGCAGTTCGCCCGAAGCCGAGGTGCCGAGGCCGAAGTGCCGAGGCGGAGGTGCCGAGGCGAAGTGCCGAGGCCGAAGTGCCGAGGTCGGAGTGCCGAGCCAAAGTGCCGAGGCGGAAGTGCCGAGGCGAGGTGCCGAGGCCGAAGTGCCGAGGCCGAAGTGCCGAGGCGAAGTGCCGAGACGGAGTGCCGAGGCGAAGTGCCGAGGCCGAGGTGCCGAGGCGGAACTGCCGAGGCGAGGTGCCGAGGCCGAAGTGCCGAGGCGGAGCTGCCGAGGCGGCGCCGAGACGGAGTGCCGAGGCCGGTGCCGAGGCGGCGTCGAGACGGAGTGCCGAGGCGGCGCCGAGGCCGAGGTGCCGAGGCGGAACTGCCGAGGCGAGGTGCCGAGGCCGGGTGCCGAGGCGGAGCTGCCGAGGCGAAGTGCCGAGACGGAGTGCCGAGGCGGCGCCGAGGCCGAGGTGCCGAGGCGGAACTGCCGAGGCGGAGCTGCCGAGGCGAGGTGCCGAGGCCGAAGTGCCGAGGCCGAAGTGCCGAGGCGGAGCTGCCGAGGCGAGGCGCCGAGGCTGAAGTGCCGAGGCGGAGCTGCCGAGGCGAGGCGCCGAGGCTGAAGTGCCGAGGCAGAGCTGCCGAGGCGACGAGGCGACGAGGTTAAGTTTGACCAAGTCAACGCCGAGGTGAGAAAAAATTCGAGGTGAAACTGTACTGACTCTAGTGAATTTTAGAGAAGGAATCAAGAGTTCGGTCCTTCATAAGAAATATAGTACAGTGTGTTAGAGTATGTGGGCGAAAACCATGCACAAATCGGAGTCCGAACGAAGGAGATCGGACCAAAATAAAATCACTGCGCGAAGCAGCTCGCCCTTGCCGAGATGAAATGGCCAGGGTTAAATGGCCGAGGTGAACTGTACTGACTCTAGTGAGTTTTTGAGAAGGAATCAAGAGTTTGGTCCTTCATAAGAAATATATTACAGTGTGTTAGGAGTATGTGGGCAAAACCATGCGCAAATCGGAGTCCGAACGAAGGAGATCGGACCAAAATAAAATCACTCGCTGAAGCAGTTCGCCCTTGCCGAGATGAAATGGCCAGGGTTAAATGGCCGAGGTGAACTGTACTGACTCTAGTGAGTTTTGAGAAGGAATCAAGAGTTTGGTCCTTCATAAGAAATATAGTACAGTGTGTTAGGAGTATGTGGGCGAAAACCATGCGCAAATCGGAGTCCGAACGAAGGAGATCGGACCAAAATAAAATCACTGCGCGAAGCAGCTCGCCCTTGCCGAGATGAAATCTTCGAACTCGAAGTGGATGTCGAGGTTGACACCAAGTAAACGCCCAGGTCGGTGCCAGGGTGAATCAATTGAGGTCGCGCAATGCCGAGGCGCTCAACTGGTCAGCCGAGTCGAGGTAAACTCTGGGTTGACTTCAAACGAGGTGGAAAGCCTTAGCTTTTCAATTTGAGCTCGATTCTTTTGTTCTCGAAAGAAGAGGAGAATAGTTCGTACATGTGTCCGTCTATGTTCTTTTCAAAGAGGGATCATGCATCTTATTACGTCTATGTTCCATTCGGGATGACATAGGCATTAATCAAAATCAACATTGAGAAATGATGAATAAATATTTTAAATATGACGAACATAGTTCGTTTTAAACATACGCATTTCTTGCGAAAAAAATTTCAATCATTAATCAATAAATAATCATGGCTATTTACAACCTTTCTCATTTCATTTGTCGATAATGTTCTATCAACACAAATCATAAATCATTTGTCGATAATGTTCTATCGACAACAACTCAAATTCATAAATCTCAAACTTGTCTTTTTCAAAGAGGAGAAAATAATTTACCTTTTCCCCGGTTGAAATTTGGATGTGATGGAGTGTCGAGCGTAGTCGATGATTTCTAGAAGTCTAGTGACTCAATCTAGACTTAACTTTTGAAAGAAAATTTTAGGGTTCGAGAGCAATATGCTCGATACCACTGTTACGTACCGCCTAATCCGGGACGACAGAGAGAACTGGAGCTTGGAATGTGATTACCAAACAATTGATAAGAATAATCGAAGATTTCAAAATGACATTTATCGAACTTCAATAATCAAACCTTATTTACAAGGCATAAGTCATATACGTGATAAAGGCTACAAGTTCCTTTAACAAGAGGTTCGATAATTCGCATGATACAACCGTCATCAACAACATACAAAATATTCGTAATATGCATGGAAAGCATGTGAATGCATATACGACGATATGCACCCAAGGGTATTTCCTTTCAAAACATATATAAATACCAAAAGATTCTCGACTACTCAACATCTCGCCCATCATCATCACTACCAATCGCACATTTAAAAACAATATGCGGTCGAGTACAAATAATGCACTCGATGGCTCATGCCAAAATAATTTATCGCAGTTTGAATTACTCTGCCCCATCACTGTAACACACGAGGTTTTAAATTGAAATACTCGTGTTTACTAAATATTTTCTATCATTTTCAATAAATATCGCCACAAGCATTTTCCACGATGTATGATCCACATCCACCACAACAATTTATCCAACAATAATTCCTTGTTGAGAGTGAGGCCTCCTCTCACATCGCCATGACCGCCGAGTATTCTTTCAAGACACAAATACAAATAATCAGCACAAAATCCAGCCATCTCGGCACATGATACGAATTCTCCATCATCCTTGGGGGTACTTCCAAGAATACGAATTCAAGCATGTCATAAAGTGGGAGCTACCCAACGTTATGCATCAATAATCATGGATGGATACATACACAAATCATAAACATTTTGGGTGTAATTAAATAAATCGCTCATAATTATTTGCTTGCAATAAAGCATCATAAATAAATCATTTGGTAAATTCTACGGTTTGAGTATAGTAAAGCCCACTCGACTTTTAAACTTGAATCTCGGTATGCGTGTTCTTCTCCTCGTTCTTGCGTGAGTTTCACGTCCCACCTTACGCAAAAATTTACGCTAGCACGTTGACACGCCGAGATTTTCAAAGTTCGCTCAACCTTGATAAATAAAATAATTCAAGTTCTAATAAACTCTATACGTAGAAATGACGATTTCAATAAAAATAATTCTCGTATATCGAGGGAGACGTAATATGATCTACCGTCTCATTTTAACCTTTTTGGTTAAATAATTAACGTATGATAACGTTATTCAATAATATGATTTCAATTATGAAATCTTTTCTCACAATTGAGATATTCAGATAAAAGTAATACGTTTTTCACGTATTAGAGTATTTAACGAACGTAATTCGTACGTCAATTTCGAAAGTCAACCATTTTGACTTTTCTTTATAAATTCTTAATAAAACATATTTTAATGAATAAATTCAAAATAAATCGATTTTCAATCGATTTCTTTTCATAAAGCTTTAATCCTCGATTTTCACGTAAATCGGTAAACTTGATTAATATTTTCTTTCAATATTAATTTTTAATACATTTAAGCATTATTTATGCTTTTAACGTTATTTAATATAACGCTTCTTCGTAAACATAATATACTATGTTTAATAATTTCTAAAATTCAATTATGTCCAAAATAATTTTGAGACATATAATAATTTATTATTCATGATTAAAAGGATTTAAAATCCTTTATAAAAGCACTATAGCTCATGGCTATATGCTACAATTCTCAAACTTGTTCCAAAATTCCTCTAAATTCATATAGTGTATTATTCTACACTATGATCGTTAATATGTATTAATATCACTAATACATCATAATATTATGTAATGACACAAAATAACCCACTAATTCATACACTATATGGTTCGCCATTTTGAAAATAAATTAGCTACAAAAGTCCAAAAATTTCTAATAAATCCCCATAATACCTAATCAATACCCTAGATCAATAATATGCTTTTATATCAAGCATATAAAAATTATATACCAAAGTACCAAGGCTATATCATTTCGGCAGTTTTGAAAATTTTGCATAGGATTTTTATAAATTTCCAATAAATCATAATAAGCTCCTACTATATCATATATCATTAATCCATACTTAGATCTTCAAGAAAATTTTCGGTACATATGGCATAAGTTCATAGTATGCTTGAATCAATTTTAAACATGATATATGCTCACATAAACCATACTACACATATTTAATGAACAAGTATCATGCTTAGCATAATTCATGCTTAAGAACACATGCTTGAAAATTAAATCTAACCATTAGAAAATTAAAAACTTAGGGTATAATCGAAGCTCGTTCGCTTTCTAACCTCGTTAACGGTATTGATTTGGTGTAGGATGATTAGAGCTCAAACTATGGAGAGAATGAAAGAAGAAAATAGTTTGGTTTTCTCACCGGATGCTCTCGGTAATGTTGGTTTTAGAGAGAGAATTGTATTTGAAATGTGATACCATTACTTAAGCAAAATGGTTAAAATCCTTGTACTCAAATCTATCCTCTCTCGGTTTTCCTCACTCACAACACAATACACAAGCCTAATTAACTTTATGACTCACCAAAATATTATGTCACTATACTAACTTCTTCAATAAAGTTTTGATTAAAACAAAGAAAATTCTTTGCTTTATTACATAGGAGCCGTGGCCACCTCATGCAAGACACAAGAATTTTGTGACGAGTCATTTGCATACATCATGGGAGTTACTACTCTCTTACATTTTGAAAGAAACAAAGAAAAAATCTATTGCTTTTGGAGAAGCAATAGCCATCGGTCATGGCTTGAACAAAGAGAAGGAATTTTTAATTTCATGAATTAGTACATGGTATAAGTCTTACACTCTATCCCAAATATTTTAGAATTCTTGCAACCCCAAATGGAGTCAACAATATCGGCTACTACCACCTCACAAATACATCCACTTGATATTACTTGGTAAGAGTGCAATTTGATCACTAAATAATTCAACATGAAAACTTATACACAACTTACGTAAATAAATTGTTACTACACAAAGGTCACGGATTTTTCCATTTTAAAAGCCCAAAATTGATTTTCATGCTATTATTAGGTATATATCATAATATATTTCTTAGATGATAAATTATATCATAGGAAAATTATTAGAATTAAATTATAGGTAGAAAACCCTAATTTCGATTTAGGGTTTTCGAGAATCTTAAATAATCATAAATATTTTTCCAAAATTTTCTAGCATTAATTCAATGCTAAAATAATATTCCAATTATATAAAATAATCATAGGAATTTAAATATCATAATTCCTTGATCGTTAGACTTGATTTTCAAGTCATCTCAAAACGTTAACGCTTGAAACGCCTCAAAACGTTAATTATCGACTCATCTCAAAATGGTCGTAATAAAGCTATAATCACTTTATTAAATAATTCCAATAATAATGGAATTAAATTCTAAGCTTAAAAACTTAGAAAAATATCACGAGCATTTAATTATCGATACGTAATCGACGTTGAAATAATACAACCAAATACGTTATATATTCGCATTTCTCAATTCACATTTTCGTGAATTGCACATAGAATTTATTATTCCAAAATAATCGAAACCGTTATTCGATAATTTATTAATCAAATTATTATAATAATATTCTAATTTACGAAATTAATATCGTAATTAGCGTTTAAATAATCGGGGTATTACAATAAGTATAGCCTTGATTACATATCGTCATATGTGTAATCACATGTCTTTCCGCTGCAGAGTTATATAGGTTATGTTTCGAGTTGAACCCTTTAGTCAAGAGTCTAAATGATCCAGCCAGATGTATATGCGATATATGTGTCACATTAAATGATATGAAGTTTCTGAGAATTTGTCTATTATATACTTCGCAGTTCCATAATTAGTCTTTGTTCCTGTTGTTAATCCCCGTCATTAGTAACAGTTTCCGCTAATCCGCACTTTGGGTTGGTCGTATTCTGATCTCGATGCTTAGAAAATATCAGAAACTTAATTGTCGAATTTTATCGACGTTAGAAATATACGTTCAAGGAATAGCGTAAACTATATTCCTTAATTCACTAAGCCGATGAATGTCACACAGACATTATCAAATTATGCTTAGTCAAAATCAAGAGTTGACTAATTTAGATTTTAATTATTGAATTAATAATACTAATTACGGAATTTATTATCGTAATTCAGTATTAAATCTACGGGATATCACAGATAGCCATTTATTTTGACTCAAATTGGAGATTGGAAGAAAAATTAAAACACTCCCTAATGACATACTTGCATGTGGTGGTGTGTAGATTTATGTATCTTGCATAAGACAAAATAAGAAGCTTCTCCCTTGGTATTTAAGAGAGGGAGCCGATGGCTCATGTAGAAAATAAAGGCATGATCAAATTGAATTGTTCAAAAATTGTGTAAGAGTATTTACTACACCATTGTGATGATGTATTAAAAGTGAGTCATCAATTAAAAAGTATTGCATTTGGCTTTGTGTAGGTCATGTACATATTAGTATACAAAAAGAATTAATAAAACTCTTTCTTTGTGCAATACAAGTGCCGTCACTTTTGTATACCAAAGTGTAGGATTTTTGTTTCTTTCAAAATTGAAGTGAAGTGTATTAACTTTGTGTAAGAAGGTGACATATTACTTTGATGAGTCACAATTTATTTGTCTTGCTTTGTGAATGAGAGAACCGAGAGAGAGAGAGAGAGAGATTGGAGTGATATATTCATTCATTCACTTAAGCTTTTGATTACACAAAACAAACCATTTCATTTCTCTTCCCAAAACCAAAACCACCGTGAGCTTTTGAAAAGAAAAACCTTGAGAGTTCTTCCTTTTCAAAGGCCAAAAGCTTGACATTAAATCCTTGTGCACTTAATCGACACCGTTATAGAGGTTAGGAATCGAACAAGCTTCGATTATACGTTAGAATTTTAATTTTCCAATGGTTCGATTTTATTTTATAAGCATGTGTTCTTGAGGAGAAATTATGTTAGCATGCTAAGTTGTTTATTAAAAATGTTTAGCATGATGTATATGAACTATATTAGTGATTTGAATTGAAGTTGAGCATGCTATGATTTATAGATCATGATCGAAAATTCTAGGTTTTAATTTGATGGTGGATTCATGTTATATATTAGCAAGGGAACTCATAGTGATTATTTGAGAATTTTTAAAAATCATATGCTAGTGTTTTAATAATGACCGAAAATAATGAAAATGCATATGTTGATGTACAAATTTTATTTAAGTGATATTATAGCATAATTTTGATCTAGGGCATTGATTAAATGGTATGTGAATTTATTGGAAATTTTGGAAATTATTTGTTCATTTTATGAAAAATGTCGAGAGCTATATAGAATGGGTACATGATGTGTGAATTGATTTTGTTAGATATTATGCTAGATTATTGTTACTTGATAATGTTTAAGCATAGTGTAATTTTGTAGAATTTTTAAAAAATGTTTGGTATGTTATTGAGAAAAATCGAGAACCATAGGGTTAATACGTTGATATAGAAATTGTAATTATATTATAGATTGATGTTGAGGCCTTGTGTAATTTAATTAGAATTTTAGGAGGATGTTTGGTATTTTATTGGAATAACCGTGAGCTTTGAGGTGTGGATAGGTGATGTTCAAATTTTCCAATACTAATGTTAATACATATAAATAATCCTATGGTAATATAGTATATTATATGAATTTAGAAGAAATTTTGGAAGATTTTGGAAAATTTTAGCAAAAATGCCGTGAGCTTTGAATTGTTATTAAGGGTTTTTAAATCCTTTTTATCAAGAAAAATAATATATTAAATGATTAAAATATAATTTAGATTTATTAAGAATTTATGGGATTTTGTAAACATAGTATACTATGTTTACAGCGAAACGTTATATTAAATAACGTTGGAAATGAAAAATAATGTATAATGTATAAGTTAATTCATATTAAAATAAAATATAAATCAAGTTTATTGATTAACGTGAAAAATCGAGAATTAGGATTTTATGAAAAGAAATCGATTGAAAATCGATTTATATAGAAATTGGTTATAAAATGTGTTAAGAAGAGTCAAAACATTGACTTAAGATTGAACGTATGAAATACGTTGAATAAATACCCTAATACGTGTAAAACGTATTAATTTTATAAGAGTATCTCATTTGTGAGAAAAGATTTCATAATTGAAATCATTTTATCAAAAGACGTTAGTATATGTTGGACGTTTAACCTAAATGGTTAATATGAGATCGTAGATCATATTACGTCTCTATCGAAGTACGAAAAATATTTAATGGATACGCGTTGAAACGACGTATTAAATTTAGTTAAGGGATTCGAGTTATTACTTTATAAGTTATCAAAGTTTATTTAAACTTTGAAAATCTTGAAAAACGTGACCGACGTACTAAAATAATTTTTACGTAAAGGTTGGACGTGGACGTGAGCAAGCGACGTGAAAGGAAATCGTATTTTGATAATCGACGATCTACAGTCTAGGTGGGCTTTACTACTCAAAATGATAAAATGCTTATCAAATGGTTTATTTACGTTGCTTACTTTGCAAGAAATAATGATGAACTGGATTATTTAATTACCTGCCCAAAAATATTTATGTTTTATGTATGTATCATATCCATGATCGAATGATATATATGTTGTTGGGTAGCTCCCAACATATGAAATGTTGAATTCGTATCCTTGTAAGTACCCACAAGGATGATTGAGAATTCGTATCCTGTGCCGGAGTGACAAGGATTTTGTGCACTATTTTACGTGTCGCAGGCCGAAAGGGTGCTCGGCCGGTCCGGCGAGAGAGAGCCTCCTCCTCCGCGGAAATGGTTATGAGATGAGTTGATGGAACCATTGTGATATATGGGATAGGATATGGATCATATATACAAGGAAAAATGTCTGGCCAGACGAATATTTATGGAAAATGACAGAAAATGTTTAGTAAACACGAGTATTTCAAATAAAAACCTCGTGTGTTACTGTGATGGGGCAGTGTAATTTAAATTGATAAAATGTTTTGGCATGAGTTCACTGAGTGCATTCTTGTACTCAGCCCTGCATGTTTGTCTTTAAATGTGCAAGTTGAGCAGTTGGTGGATGGAGGCGTGTTGAGTAGTCAGGCTATTTTGATAATGTTTGTTAGAAACCTTGAATGCACATCTTCATATGTGTATTCACATGCTTCTCCGCTGTAATTGAATGTTATGTTTATGTTTTGATGCTGACAGTTAAATCCATCCAGACCAGTGAACCTTTTGGTTAAGAACTTGCAACCCTTTCTATACGTAAATTATGTGTGCCTTGTACATAAGGGTTGAACTTCGTAGTTCGCTTGATGTTTGTTCTATAATCCTTTGATTAATTCTTTTTAAATGTTCTGTATTTACTGTTCCAAGTTCCAGTCCTCGTTAATCCGTCCTTAGGGTTAGAGGGTTGTTACAATTATAGAAATAGAAAAGGAAAAAAAAAATGATATGTACATATGGTTAATTTATAACCAAGCATGGGATCACTTTATTATTAGATTTGAAGAGATATTTATTTTTGTTTGTTTGTGGAAGATATTTATTTAATAGATAAGATAAGATAAGATAATGATATTTAATTAAAGATAAGATAAGATATTTAATTATGTTTGACCAAGAGATGATATTTATCTCTTTTAATGCTTTAATAAAGTTATTACAACACAAGTAGATAAAATTTTTGTCTCTTCCATTAGAATTTTCAAAAATGATGAAATTATGGGTAGATTTTTACCAAATAATTTATTAAATTACACAAACTTTAATACTAGATAGATATCATGGAATCAAGACCAATCTCTTATCTTAATTACCATATGTTTGTCGGAAAAAAAAAGAAGGGAAAAGTAGAAGGAAAATTGGTGTTTAATTTCTAACTTTGTAATTTTCGAATAATATGGGAATTTTGCTAGGCGGTGAAAACTTTAAGTATAGTGTGAAAGAGAGAAATTTTCATATTTTATGATAGTGATGTATATTTATTATGATAATGTGAGGTTATTAATATAGAGATAAGGTGAATTATTAATAAATAAAGGGATGAGTATTATTTAGGAGTGATGGCCGAAAATTTTAAGTGTAAGTGTGAAAAGAAGAAAAACCAAAGTGTATTGAAAGTGATAGTTAATTATTTGAAAGTGATAGGTATTTAATTTTTGGCATAAGATAATATGATTATTTAATAAAGTGATAAGGTGTATTTATTTGGTAGTGAGAGTGTAGGATTTTAGGAGATTAAGTAGTGTAAATTGTTGACTTTTAATTTGATATTTTTATTAAAGTATGATTAATGTCTTATATCATCAAATAAATAAAAATCATTGCCTTCTCTCATTTCAAAGTGACCGAAACTTAGGGAGAAAAAAAGAGAGTGTGTTCTTCAAATTTTCTTTCCAATTTTAAGTTAGAAAATCGATTTCTTCGTCGATCGACTCCAATTAAAAGGTTAGAAATTGTACAAGCTTCTTAGATATACAAAAATTTTAGAAATACATCCATGAAAGATGAAGTTATATGCTTTTGTTATTTTATATGAAATTTGAGAAATTTTGTTAAATGCTTAAGTTGTTAATTAAATATGTTTATATGATGATTGTAAGCATGTATTATGAATTTGGTACAATTTTAAATTATCGAGATTTTTACAAATAAATAAGTTAAAGAATTTTTTGTAGACCCGCACGGTTCTATAGTCTTATGTTAGTGAAGCACTAAGAATCAAAGTGACTCTGGTAGTATAAAACAAGTGATGCTTTAAAGAAATCAACACGCATACCGTAATACCCCGAGAAATTAAAACTTTGATTTGTTAATTTATTTAGCTAAATCGAGATTTGAAATTAGAGCGATTATTAAAATTTATAATCGTCGACGTTTTGATTTTAATTCTAACGAGAAAATTTAAAACAAATGCCGGAGAACGAATACAATTACGAATCGAACCAGATATTTTTTATACTTGATAAATTATCACATCACCTCACATCATTTCAAATCCTCCACTTTTCCTTACTTTACTCCACTTTTCTTCAACACTTACCATCACACACTTATACCTCTACTTCCTTATCCATGTACTATGGAAGACCTTTATAGATATCACCACTCCTCAAATACATCATTTTCTCATCTGTACTCATCTGCTTTCAAACAAGGAAAAGAAGCAAACCATCTTCTCCCTTGCACAAACGGTAATGTTTTCCTTATCCTCTCAATTGTCTTTCGAATTTACAACAAGCTTATGATACTTGTGATTTCCAGAACCCACTCACAATTCATCCACTTCAAGAAAAGAGAAACAACAACAAATACACCAACATTACAGTTTCCAAACAATTTCATTTTATTTTATCTATGTACCCATTTGGAGAATATCATAACAACATCAGTGTTTCCACACTCGTTATATTTTTACAAACATTAGATGATGTCATTGCTCTTATATGTCTTATAAACCCATTGATACCTCTTAGAATAAAACAATGAGTCACAAGAATACACATTAACCTTCTATAGCATCACCCGATTCTGTAAATGGAACATACATATACAAACACATACAACCTCAATAACTCAAAATCCATTAGCATTTAAGAACAAAGTAGAGAATAAATTACATTAGAGAAATTATGAACTTGTGGTTGAGGAGCTACGGCAACCGACAACAAAACGGCATCACAAAGATCGACAAGGGTCTTCTATTGCTGTCCAATGGAATCAACAAACGGAGAGGGATGGACGATGGCACGGTGTCATCTAAGAACGGCATGTACACACCGCATTCAATGATGGTGTCGTTCAATTGCTGGATCTGAGGATGAGGAATGAGTGATGGCGTGAAGGTTGTTGCTACGCACCCGCATTCCTTTCTTTTTCTTTAAGTTTTGATAAATTAATTTTTTAAGGTGTAGATCTTTCAAAAACTGTTTGTGCTTTATTTAACACTAATTAGCCTTTTTGTTTTAATTATGTCTAGGCTCAAATGTTAGGCCTAGTCACCCAGAAACCTTAAATGCTGTAAACACCTCAGTACCATGAAAGGAGTTCTCTAAAGCTACATTATGACCATAAGAATCCAGATCATATGGAATCTAATTGTTTTGAAAACTTTAAATGTTCTTGGTTATATCTATAGAGCAAATGATCATATGGAAGACTTAGTTAACTTGAAAGCCTAACTGAAAAGAAACAAAGTAGAGCTTACGCCTTGGAGCAGAGAACAAGAAAACCAAATGGAATCCCAAGTTAACTTTGTGCGGAGGAAGGACAAATATGAAATTACACCAGAAGGCATACTGGTCTATTACAACAAGCAACGTTTGATTACTTTTATTCAACACTGATACCTCATGATAAAGCATAGTCATAAAACTATAGCTTTTATCGACTTAAATGACAGGAAATGTTGAGTCATTCACCAGATACAGTTTTAACTTTTTTAAGAAACAAAAAAGAAGCAACTCCTTGAAAGAGGGATCACAAAAAGGAACATAAAAAAGAGCATTATACCATGCATTTGTTGCTCTGAGAGTCTGTTTCTGCCATTTCTGAGCGAACACTAGCATTAGCCTGGATGATGAATTTTAGCCTATCTGTGATGTCATTTTCGTTACTGCAGCAGTCGAAAGAAAAGTCAAAATTGTGTCCTGGAAAATAAGAGATAATGTATGGGAATACAAAACCATTCCATGACCTTGACCAAGGAGATCTCTGCAGGCATGCAGCCTTTTCCATTCTTCAAACAATCAATTCACATGTTTATTTCTAACTCAACGGCCTAAATGCTGCTCTAAAACCAAGGAGCACGGAAAAAGTTTGGTTCAATAACAGATATCAGGTCAGTTATACTTTATGATTTATTAAATGTCATTTGAGAGTTGAGAGTTAGAATCATTAGCAGATTCCAAAGTTACTAAGAATTCTGGAAAAATGGTGGAAAGGTCAAATATATTATGAGTTCTCCTGAAAGGTGCTCCAGTTATGAATTAGAAAACCTTCAATCTAAACCACAAAATCCAATAATGGACTCATAACATGTGAGGAGAATAGGTTAAAGAACAATATCATAAGAATAATTTGAATTTGCTCAGATGAGATTGTGAAAAAGTGAAAAAAAAAACTTTGGATTCACAGCAACAAATTGGAGAGAAAGATAAAAACAGGAGGAGAAGAGACTTGAGAGTGGTGGAAGCCATGAAAGCTACAGAACCATAAAACAAACAGTTTCGACCTACTAGTTCTGTTTGTTCTAACAGTTTCAGAGTTACAGTTTGGAGTTATAAATATTGTTATTAACATGGGTTATTGGGCATATAAATTCACGAACTTTACATACATTCTGGTTTTGAACACGAACTTTTAGAAAGTACTCCCTCCGTCCACCATATATGGTTTTAGTTTTTGCCGGCATAAGTTTTAATAAATACAGTGAGTGTAAAGTGAGTGGAGAATGGGACACACATAATAAAATATATTATGTGAGTGAAAAATGTGGCCCATGAGTGGTTTTTTTTGTAAATAAATGGATTGAGAGTGGGTAAAAGTGTTGACTTTTAGGTGGGGGTCCATGTCTATAAAAGGAAAGTGAACGAATTTTTTGGATGTACCAAAAATAGAATAAAATGAAAAAATATCAAGGACGGAGAGAGTATATAAATACACGAACTTAAATATTATAGCAATTTTACCATGACTTTTTTCCCCCAAATTGAAATCGCAAGTACCGGAATCGCCATAGATACATGGGTGGAACAGGAGAGACATGGTCAAAGAAAGGAAAGGAATCCACAGACTGAAAGCATGAATGAACAAGCCCAGGAAGAAAGATCAGCTACTCGTTCTTTTCTTTCAAGTTTGCTTTTTATGCAAACTAGAAATCTCATAAGAGAAGAAAGATCGTAGCCTAGTTCGGATGAAAGGTTTGAATGAACTATGAAAATTTCCGGGTGGAATATTGAAGTGGACAAATTAGAAGTTTAGAAAAACAATGTCTTATATATCATCTTAAAATATTAGCGTATTCATTCGGATTGTATATAATTAAAAATATAACTCATGATGCAATTAACCCTTTCTCAAAACTATTTCAAGAGTGTCACGACCCCACTGCGGACTACCCGGACTGGAGGGCGACTAATACTAGGAGTAGTATTTTAGGGGTTACATGGATAAAATAGAGATGCATAACAAAATAAACTAACATGCTTGAACAGAATATGAGATAATGTCATAATGGTTTAAAAAGGTTTAGGCCATCGGACCCCAAAACTTGGCCATGGTCCGATGGACCTCAATAGTTCATAAACATAAAGCATAAATAAAGGAGTTCAGAGTGTAGCAGCGGAAAGTGTGTGAATACATATATGACGATATGCATTCAAGGTAAAAACCACAAATTCTAGATAAATCGGTCAAGGACACTGGACTCCTCAACACATTCCCCATCATCACCATCAGAGCTCAACCTGCACATTTAAAAACAAACATGCAGGGCTAAGTACAAGAAATTGCACTCAGTGGACTTATGCCGAAAACATTTGATAACATTTGAATTACGCTGCCAATATCGAGTAAGTCGCGAGGGTTTTAGTTAAAATGCCTTGGCTTACCAAATCATTTTCGTCAGAAACATAGCTCGCCGAGCATTTTCGCGTGTGTATGGTCCGTATCTCATAGTAACAATTCATAAAGGTATTTAAAAGTTAAACGCCGAGAGGAGGCCTCCCATCTACGACGCCGTGATCGGCCGTAATCCCGTCACAAACAGACAAATACTCTCACGAGCATATGTTAACACAACAGATAGTTCCAACCTTCACGCCAATCCTAGCGTGCATTTATCATCCGCACAGACCGACATTTAAAAGGTTGGGCGCGACCCAAATGACATAACCTGTCATAATAAAGTTCCAACCATCTCCACAGCCCTACCCGGGCAAACAGATAGGATCCATACACAAAACAGAATATTTTTGGCAGGTAATGAAATAAAACATTTGATAACAGTTGTAGAATAGTACTGTAAATAAACTCATTTTTGGAATAACAGTAAAGCAAATCTTAGTGGGGTAAGAAAAGGCCCACATTTTGAAGATAAGAAGCCCACCTGGACTATGGTTCGTTGTAAAAGTCCCAGTTCGCTAAAGACGTCGATATCCGATCGCGCGTTTGCGTCCACACCTTTACGAAAAAGCGAGGCTTTAGTACGTCGCTCAAGTCTCTCGAGACTTTCAAAAGCTAAGATAAACTTCGATATCTCATATCGATGTAGACTGAATTCCTTAGTGAATTCAATACGCTCCAACACGTATCTGAATGAATTGTTCGTTCGCTCGAGATACCTTCAACGATAAGCACGTTTTTCGATATATGGATTTCATTTGTGAAATCTTTTCTTACTAATGAGGTATCATACTCAATTAGTATATCTTACGCGTACTGACGTATTTATAAATCGTAAAATCGTACGTTTGACTTAAAAAGTCAACGAAGTCAACACGGTCAACAAAGTCAACAATTTTGACTTTCAAATAGTAACTTCTTACTATTTCGTTTTATAAATCGAATTTGATCGATTTGAAAACGTAAAGTCCTAATTCTCGATTTATCACGTAAATCAAGGACTTATAAATAATTTCGCATTTTTAATAAACCTTTTTATAAACAAAACGCGTATTTTCGATTTTAAAACGTTATAAAATGAACGTTTGTCTCAAACATAGCAATCTATGTTTATAAAATTTTGTAAAATTTAATTATGTCCAGAATATTAATTTAACATATATTTTATTAATAAACTGATTTAAAAAGGATTTAAAAATCCTTATTAATTATCGAAAATCTCGATAATTAATTTAAAAATATCAAATGACTTTTGAAAAATTTTCTAAATTAATATAGTGCATTATTATACACTATGGTCCAGAATATGAATTTATAAAATCCATATGATATTGTTTGCTATTTATTAATATATATACATATATATAGCTACGGTATTTTCATTAATTAGGGAATAATTATCCAAAAATTCCCAAAATTGAAATATACATAGTATAATATCCCAACATCAATATACATCACCAATATAACCTATAGTTCACCATAACCATTCATTTAACAATATCTAGCAATATTTACGGTAATTACAATATAATTACCAAATAATTAGCAAACAATTTCTAAAAATTCCAAATAAATTCTAACATGATTAAAAATTATACTATAACATTGTAACATCATAACATCTACCAAAACATTTGAATCATCACCATATGGAGCTCAATAGCTCTCGCTTTTTGATTAAATGTAGTAATTGGTTTCAAAAATTCCAACAATTATATACTATGATTATATACTATAATATACTAATATAACATCATAATATTTATCAAAACTAATTAAATCGTCACCTTCAAGAGCATATCACTCACGGTTTATTTGATTTAATTAGGTAAATGATTTCCAAAAATTCTAATAATTTCATACAATACATAAACAATATACCAAAGCATTAATACACCATTTCATGTTCAAAAATAAAATCATACACTAACCTATACACTTATATTCTCACGGTATTATGGGGAAAATGTGCAATTGGTTTTCAAAAATTTTAATCAATTCATAGAACATATAATCAAGGTTCTAAAGCAATAATATGCTATTGTATGCTTGAAATAAAAAATTATTCATCAAGGTACATACTAAAATGGCTCACGGTATTTTAAAAAAAAAAATACCTAGGGTTTTCTAAAAATTTTCTAAATGAATACCATAGTCTTAAATCATATCATAGAGCAATAATACATGCTTAGAACATACTAAGAACATTCGGTCATCACCCCAAATATTTTCTCATTTTCGAAAACTATTTGAACAAAACTAGGGTTCGAAAATATATATATACATGCTAGATACATTCGAAAATCAATAGACCATGTCATATGTTCTCTCTAGCATATATTCTCTTATTTTCACAAATAAAATCATCATGAATAGAATATAAACATTGCTCATGCTCAAGAACACTTAAACACATATTAACATTTTCGAAACACATACATAAACATAATGAACATGCTCGATTATTTCTTGGACAATGGAAGATAAAAATCTAAGTTAGGCCTTGTATTTACCTTGGAAATATAATGGTTTCAAGAACAATGTATAATGTATCAAGGTTTGGTGAATGGAGAAGAAGAAATGAAGAACAAAATTTTTGAAATGGAGAGGAGAAGCTCTCGGTTTTGAGCAGGAAAAATGGAGAGGATGGAGAGTATTTTGTGAGTTTGTAAATTGTGAGAAGAATGAAGAGCTTCTCTCCCTAATACCTCTCTCTCCTTACACGGTTACACACACACACATAGGGGAAATTATTGCTGCACTTGGGAAGGGGAATGTGATGATTATGGAGTGTTTAAAGAGCTCTCCATGTATTGGGCAAAATTTAAAAGTGAAATCATGTTTATGGGGTGAAGGAGCCGGCGCATGGGGGGTGTTTTAGGGGCTGTTTTAAATTTTAAATACACATAATACATTGTATTAATCATATAATAGGTCATAGATATATAATACATGTCATAAAAATAATTAAATCCAACACTTAGGCATAAATCGAAATTACCGAAAAAGAATTGGAAAAATAGGATTAAAAATATAAATTACACCTATTATTGATACTCATGTAATTTTCGATCATATATATCATAATATATGATTTAGATATTAAATAATAGCATAGGATAAAATTATTACACATTTCATGCAATAAAAACCCTAATTTCGAAAATAGGGTTTCGAATTTATATAAATAGGCATTATCGATTTCTAGGGTTCAAAAACTGATTTTAATGCTTAATAATATTCATATATATCATATTATATAGTTTAGATACCATATGATAATTTAATGGTATCATTTCATGTGAAAAACTATAGTTTATAAACTTAGGGTTTTCAAAATTCACTTTCGAAAATAATCGAATTTTAAATGCTAAAATTCAATTTTAATAATTATTAATACTGTAATTATATAAAATAATAATAGGAAATTAATTATTATAATTTCCTGAGCATTAAACTCATTTTCCAAAACGTCTCTAGACGTTGACGTTCAAAACGCCTCAAAGCGCTCGTAATCGACTCATCTCAAAATGGTCGTAGTAAGTTCATACTTACTAAATAAATATATTCCATTTAATAAAGAAATTAAGATGGAAATTAATTCCAAGCTTCACTGCTCAGAAAATTTCATGAAATGCTGACGTTCGATACGCGTTTGACGTTAAAATATATTGACGAATCATTTCGTAATATTTCAATCCTTTAATTCACAATCCTTAGTGAATTATGAAAAGGAATTCGTTATAACGATATCGTATCGAAATCACAAGATTCGATGTCGTAAAAAAAAAATATACGGCAAAACCCTAATTACGGGTTTAGAATACCGTAATCGTATATTCGTTTCTTTGGAATATTACAAAGAGTTATGATTTTAATTGTATGAAAATGACGATATTTTAAGATGATATGTATCGTATCATTTTTTTTAAAAGTTGATGTGTCCATATCAACATTTTCGCTTGTCACGTCTGTTTCAATTTGGGAATAAACATAAAATCATGGTAAAATTACAACAACATATAAGTTCGTGTATTTATTTACTTTTTAAAAGTTTGTGTTTAAAATTAGAATATGTGCAAAGTTCATGTATTTATATATCAATAACCCCATTAACATTTATACATCAAATTATGTAAAAATAAATGTTGTTTTGTACTTTTTGCTGGCCAGTTCCGATTCTCATTTTTCTTGAGATTGTGAATTGTTGCATTGCATTAGTATCATGTGGAAGATAATTGATAAATGAGGTTGTTATAAATTATTAAAAGATGTGAACCGATTGTTAACTATAAATTATACAATGGTGAACACATTTAAATGGAAATTGATATGAAAAAATTGTCTACTTTTTTCATTGAGGACACCTTAGGTACTTCTATTACATTTTCATTCGAACCATTCATACAGAGTATTGATAATTTATCCAAGTCACTAAAATCTCACCAAGCACATAAGTTATAATCCATGAACAACAATCAACCTTATGCATCACATCGACAAATTCAAATGAACTCTTCTTGTGTTTCACTAGCTTTGAATATACTTGTAGCTTCTTAAATATCCTGAAGTTATTATTAATAATATATTAATAACCACAAACATGCCAAAAAGTAACATTCTATTCTTATCAAATCCATTATATGAGCTTGTCTTGCACAAATACTCTCCATCCCCAAAATGTATTCCTATTTTTCCTTTCTGATACGTCCCCAAATTTATTCCTTTTCCATTTATAAAAACTATCCCACAAAATACTCTCTACTTATTATCCTCAACAACACCCTTTATTTACATCTTTTACCACCGATGGTCCATCACTATCCCTACTTATTACCCTCGACAACATCACTTGTTAACACATTTTATCAGACATGGTCCACCACTACTTAAATTAATACTACACTAATATTGGACCCTTAGTTCACTCATAAAACAATCAACAAGTTTTATGAAAACCCGCATTGAAGATTTCTAGGAACATATTTTGGAAACAGAAAAAGTATAATTTACGTGCATGCTATAATAGCAAATCTCATATTGGAAACAAAAGTCATCAAACTCCTAATGGTAATGCACAAGCATTATAGATCTCACATCACATACATCTCTATCGATGGTCACGAACATTATTTTCATAAACTCAATTGTGTGACTTTATCTTGAGTTATCTCCGATACATAAAAAAATGAAGAATTTGACCATGCATACAAAAATCAATGAGAATAGTCATGTCTCTATTATGATAAATGGCAAGTGTATATTCATGCTCGGATTACCTCGTGTTCCACCATCCACAAAAACCAAGGTCATATAGCGTTGGTGGCACAAGAATATTAGTCACCATAAGGTTTTCGTGTCTGTTATTTAGATAAAGCAACTCACAACTCAAGAAAAATGAAGAATGGAGAGAAACAAGACAAAAGGAAACGAATGAATCAATGGGTGATGGAAAATATGAAAGATATAAGTTAATAACCCAAGACAAAGTTGCAAGATGTCCTTGAATGATCCCTTAATCATACCGAACCGAGGAATGATCTCTTAATCATCTTGAAACTTAAAATGTCGGAGTACCTCATCACGCATATTTTTCAAGAGATCGTAGGCCCTTTAGATTAAGATTGAAAGGCAAATTAACATTTCCCTTTGTGTAGGAAAGAGCACTTGGCATTCTTCAAGCTACGGTAAGCAAGTTCAAAGAACATTAGTACGATCATGTTGGATTTTCAATTGTAACCTTTAACCATACCTAGAACAAATAGTTGTTAGGGACATCATTATCGTGAGAGGAAAAAAACTAAACATAAACAAAAGATATTTCAAGGGGAGCTTCAATTCTACTTTTAAAGTTTTATCAACACACGTGCATTATCTAAGAAATGAGTAAAACGATGTAATTTTAAGAAAGCATCCTAAGACCATTGAGGGGGGAAAAGTGAATATGATGCATGCAATAAATACTCTCTCCGTTTTTTTTGTAAGTGATCCCGACCATCAAATTACATATACCAAGAAAATAAAAATTACCTCAGTAGCCCTATTAATTACCATGATTAATGCATTCACACGGCTAATTGTCAAATTCCAAGAGTATTAAATAAGAGTAAATAAAAAATATATCATAATTTTACTCTCAAATTGCAAACTAAGACACTTATTAAAAAACAAGGAAAAATGCTAAGGACACTTAAAAAACGGAGGAGTATGTGTAAGGACTATTTTGATGTCCTTCAAAAGCTCAAGCATTCATCTTGTCCTATAAGATTCAAAAGCCAAAAGAGGAACAATGGATCCCTAATCTCAACGGAAGCGCATTGACCAATCCCGATGCACTAATTAAACCAACCGCACTATATTACTTTACACATCATACTTGGCACCTAAGAGAAGTTCTGTTATAAAACAATCTACAATCACATGAACATAAATTCTTCTCCCATCATTTTACCAATCCCCACATTCCGGTTGCCTTTGATTGCCAAACACCCACTAAGTTCATTATACTTATTTCATGTAGCTTTTTCTTTTTTTATTTTCTAGAAGATACAATAAAATTTTATTAAGATAGATTAAGCATAACAAAGAGATGAGTAATCCTTACAATTAAACACAATCCTCTCTAAGGGAACAATAGACAACTACAAGATATCTAACTACATCCGATAATTGTGGCATTAGAATCTAAAACCTAACATGCTAAATTCTTCATCTAGCTCTAGAAAGGTAACTTATCTCAAGTTGGTGAGTATTTTGAATGACAATAGACATAACATCTCAAATGTAGACATCTGGGAATTTCAAGAGCGCATCAATCATACCCACACTGCATTAAAGTTTCAAATTTATTTTAAATAAATACCTCCATCTTCCATCGACAATCCAAACATTAAACTCGATAGAAATCATAAAACACAAAAGGCTCAATTTTGGGCCCTCGAAGTCAAAGATGATTCTTTCGCACCCATAAACCTGCTCAATGGTTTACTTTTTTACTTTCCCAATTATCATGTTAAACATCAAGACTTTTACAATTTCTCTCTTCCTCCTCAATGACGAAAAACAATCACGCTAGACTTCAATTACAAATAGGATGTGTTACAACTTTGAACTTTGTATAAAAGTGAATAAGCTACAAAATTTTAGTATTTAAAAATAGAGACAAAGCAATGAAAGAACACTCCTATCAATCCCATTAGTGAGGCAAATTGCTTGTAAGACAAAGAGAAGTGTGTGTATATTATTTCATACATACTGATTTATATAAAAGCAGATAGATATGACTAAAGAAACACCTAATGATAGGAACCCTACCTCTATCGTCCACCGCCATAAGTAATAACCAAACAGATGAAGCTCGAGGCTTCGCAATGTCTTTTATTTCAGTTTCACCCAATAATCTCGTGCTCATAATTATGTTATTCACCATGCATAGATAAGTTACATTCACAAACATGCATAGATCTTAATTAAGTTTAATTAACTAGACAAAACGATATAGAAAATCTATGCAATAATGAAGCTTATTCATAGGTAGGGTATCTAACCATTAATATATCCACATCCGAGCACACAATAACTCGCCTACTTCCCGCCATGGCATTACATCTTTTAACTATTTTTTCGGTGTCTCGCCTTCTTCAAAGGCTCAAGTTTTTGATTTCTCATCTTCTTAAGAAAATCTTGCCACACTTTTTCCTCAAGGAGTACTATGGAGCATTTCTGTTAATAGAAAAAAATGAGAAAATCAAATGAGAAGTTTATGTCAAGCAAAATCATCATCTAGAACATCCATCTCTTGATTTTAGATACAACATTGATCACAAATGAGAGGATTAGAAGAAGGACTAAGACAAACAACAAGACAAGGTATATGGCAATGACTATACGAGCAAAATAATTATACATTATCGTAATAACAATAATTAATATCGTGACTAGAAGGATAAAAGATGAAAGGAATATAAACCGAATTGCCGATGATAAGCCCTATATATGGACATGCTAAGTTTCATAAGAAAACTCCAATGTTTTTACACTTGAAACAAGCACCGAGTTCTCTACTCTTGGGTTTAAAAGATATGTATACTTTTCAAAAGAAAACATCATTTATATTTTTAATAAGAACAAAACTTGTGCAGGAGCAAGATCTTTCAAAAGTTTTACTGTAGTAACTTCAAATGCGATAGCAATACCCGATAAGTAGACTTTCATAAGATGGACAAGAAAGTGACGCTTTAACTATTTTCCGATATCTAGGTATAAGAAGTTAGTGCGAGGATCCAATATTACAATTGAGAGAAGAATCATGACTCGGTTTTGATACCTTGCGATGCACTTCATTATGTCCTCGATGGTACCCAAAATCCAACATTATATATCGGAAGTGAGAGTCAAGTATTCACGGTGACACAGGCAATTATGATAATTTCCACCACATGTTTCACATTTTCCAAGCTTGTTTGGTGGCCCTAAAACACAAAATATGATATGACATGTAATACACTATAGTATCAAAAGCTACGAAGTCGTTAAAACACCACCCACCCTATCAAACGTCAATACCTCTCAATAAATTTAGATAGACCGTAGACGATCGGTGTACATTAGTAATATGGTGCTGATAAAGAATAAAGAAACTACAGATATCAAGTTGCGAAAATCATATGCTTTCGTCAAAATGCAAGCTATCCCCAAACCATTTAGTTGCCATAATTCTAAAAACAATGTCCCTAACAACACTTACGTAAAATGATAGAGCAAAGATCAACCCAAAAGCTATATTTCTAAAAGAACGAATACATCGGTCTCACTGGCCGATCAAGTGCTAAATATATTTCAAGATACTATTAATCGAGTGGAATATTTATGCCCGAAATGGCAAAACAAAGTCTAAATCATGGCGTTGATTGCTGCTTTCTTCTATTCTCAAATATTGTTGTTTCCTCGACTTCATCGAATCATGGCAAACACACGAGGAGATCTAAGACTAGAGGGTTTATTTACAAGGCATATTTTACTACCGTCTCTCGCCAAAATATTTATCCGATTAATTGCATTCTAGCTAGCAAAGACATCCATCCTTATCAAGTGAATGTGAACGTTAATACTTCACCTTTATATTAGGACCGATAGTGATGAAGTCAGCGATAAGATAATTAAAATCTCATATACAAATGAAAACGATGACAAGTATTTTTCTCTCCTTTTTAGGCGGTGGTAATTTTCAAGAGCCAATGAAAAGGTGCAAAATTTACTTACACGACTTTTGCTTGGGATTTACTTACATTAACTAACAACTCGAAAGGTCGCCTAGTTGATAAAGAAAAGTAAAAGCCGGAGTTTGAAATTCTAACTCTTATAAACTAGGAAGGAAAAGCACAAGTAAACATCTCTATGCATGAAAAAGTAACAACTTCAAAGAAAAGAGGCATAGGATATTACCATATGAGGATCTAACAACCCATTATCATGAGGCTTCATGTTCTCATTGTAATAAACTCCACGTGAAACTAGAACTTCAGAAACTTTTAATATTTCATTCCCAGATAGTGTAGAGAACTTAATGCTTTCTCTGGCAATATCAAGAACATCTAGTCAAAGAAAACATCCCAAAACATGATAAATTTTTTTCAAATGTTGATACTAAATCGAAATAATATCATTCGAGCAAACTAAAAAAGCAATTATTGTTATCAAAACTTGGTTATTAAAGAATTTATGATTTCAGATTTTAGCAAATTGTCCAATCTATATGACATTTTCTGGAATCTCATACATGCGGGCGACTGGAAGGTTCAGAACACCATGTCACTACTATTGGATTTGTATATTGAAAGCGCTTTGGTTGAGCTTGTATACAATGTTTCGTTACCACTATTACAATCTCCTATCTGTTTGAATACTTGATTGCATATATCCGTGTCCCTTATCTCATACATAAGTTAGATCATACGGTGTGTAGAAGATCACGTAAGTCTGTATGATTGGTCAAGCTTAATGAGATATAAAAAGTTTCACAGCTGAGACAACTTGAGGACGAGTTGTCGGTATAGGCTGCGGTATAGATAAGAAGTGACTTGACTTGGTTACTTGTCTATGCTGGTACGTCTCTGACGTATTGAAGGATCACAGTGAGATGTGTTCTTCTATCTGACCGTCGTGAAGAACCAAGATCTCGGTGACTTACGATGATCTAAACCTCGATAAGGTATTAGGTGAGTATGAGTTGTTGACCATCACTTTGACTTGTTATGGGTGAGGGTTATATGTTCTAACCCAAGATTCTCCGCATCTTGGGTGGTGGCAGTGCTTGTATGTCACGCTAGTTATCTGTATCGAGTCACCGTATCCGTTTAGGATGATGACGTCCCCTTAAGGAGCTCAAAAGGTTTATTGTACTAAACCCGCAGTTGAGTTAGCTCAAGTAATATAATAAGGTTGAGTGGTACCGCTTAAGGAATTAAAGATATTAATTATTTTAGCGATCAATGTAATGCTCTAAATAATTAATGGACGCTCGATATCTTAAATACGGGATTCGTAATGTCTAAGTGCAAGTCCGATCGACCTTCGGTAATAAAGGGTAAGTCAAGATTTATTCTCTAGTGGCATGAATAAATGTTTATAAATTAATTTATGTTCGGGTGAACATAAGATAATTAATTTATTTGAGGCCCATCTTTATTCCTTGCATTTGATCCTCTGGTGGCCCATCCAGCCCGTAGCTTCAGTGAAATCGACGCCCCCTATATGCTCTCTAAGGATAGATTTTATTCTCTTTATCCTATAATGATATTATTATATTTATGGGATATGCATAAATCCTTTCCTTGTGGGATTATGGTAATGCATTATAAATATAAGGTAAGAGATAAAGTCTAGGTTAATGCTCATTAATACTACTCAAATTTTCGGTAATCTCATAGCTTTGAGAGAGAATTTTCGAGACCCTCTTGAGAGCATTGGGTGATTTTCCGAAGCATTCTCCATAGATCGTCCTCACTCGGCGTTGGAGATTGGGCAACCGGGATACAGTCCAGAAGGTCAAAGCACGAGTCCGATCCGTTCGATCCATTCATCTCGTTCCATCGACCTCTTCAGATCCAAAGGTAAACACGAGAAAACCCCTACGTGTTGCAATTAATTAAATAGACGCATGCTAGGTTTATAATCAATGTATGGTGAATTAAATATCCAAGATAGATCCTCGGGGCGAGGGCTAGACATATGTCATCCCTACATTGGTATCGAGCACGGGATCGAATCTTGGCTCTGTTGGATTAATTCATGTTTGGTTATTACGCATGCTTAATTAATTGTGGATCCGCTGCTCATCGTGGCTCGTTTTGTTTTTGTTGATTTTGTTTTTCACCACGAGAAAATCCGTGGTTAGATTAGATTTTTTTTGTAAATCTTATTTGTAAAAGAAGAACGAAGACGAAAGCATAAAAAACGAGACCACGAAGAATCACCGGGAGAAACCAGACGCACGGCAGCCCTCGGCGCGGCGCCCTCGGCGGCATCGGGCGACGGGCGGCGGGCGGGCGAGGCGGTCTTGGCGCACATTGCTCGGCGCCGAGCGTGAGCGCCGACAAACCTCGGCCGGACGCGGCGGCGGCCCGGCGGCGCCAGACGCGTCGCGGTGGGTAGCGGGCATCGGCGGGTGTCGTGGGGTGCGCGCTTATCGCATCGGAAACCTCGCGCGCTCGTCTGCTTTCGGTAAACTGCTGGAAACCTCAACGAGGTCTCGGCGCGGGCGCGGCTCGGCGCTCGGCGTAAGAGACGCAGCGCAGCACCTCGGCGGGCCGCGGGCGGCGTTCTCGGTAGCGCCGCTTCGGCAGCGCGCGCGCACGCTGAAACCTCAAAGCGTTCTCGGCGGGGGGCACACAACGGGCGACGCGAGGCGCGAATCTCGCACGAGGCCTCGGCGGCGCCACAGCGGCATCGTGAGATTCGCGCAGAAACCTCAAAGCCGCCGAGTTTTTCTCAGAGGGGGCGACGGCGCATGCATCGGGCGGCGCATGGGTGTGCCCTAGCGCTGCCCAGCCCATTTTGGGCCAACCCGACCCAAACCCGCCCAGACGTGTTTTTCAAGCCCGATTCCGCATTTTAGTTCGATCCGCCCGCTCCACCGATCCGCCCAAATCCGCTTTTGACGAATCCGTCCGTGCTCGTGCACGCGAGGCCGCCAAGTTTAATTGCACTTTGCAATTCTATGTAATAGATTAGGCAAGAAAGTGCAGGTTCCAAGAGTGGGCCACGATGAACGCTTTTATTTTATTTTTATCGCTCATTGCATGTCGTGGATGTTTAAATTATGCAAGAGCATGCTATGTATGTTTAAATTACGTTGACAAACCATTTAGTGTTTTACGATAAGTGCGCATAGTAAGCATGCTAGTTTTGTCGCGTTTTCAGCGTTTTTTTAGAATTCTGCGAGCATGTTTTACATGTCGAGTTCTATAGACAAGCATGCTAGGATTACGTGATCTGCATGGACAAATCTTTGAATAAAAAGACTAAGCAAGCAACCCGATAAATTAATTTTTCAAATTAAAATGTCAAGACCTCCACCTTTTGATCTCTAAACAAAGTGAGACGACTTGTGAGTAAACGCCCACCCTCGTGGCTTGCTTGCACTGCTTATCATAAGTTTGTTAGATGAGATTTCTAAATAAAACATTTTAAATCTATTGAGAAGTGGGAGTTTCATGTAAACGCCCACACGCCGTAGCTTGCATGTGCGATTTTCATAAGTTCTCTAGAGATAGATATAAAATGAGATAACAAAAGAATTTGAATTGGAAGCGGTATGGTCCGAGTGAGTATGCCAATTCTAAGAATTCATTTTCTGCTGTTAAAAATGTGGTCATTGCTTAGACATCACCTCGAGTACAACTTCCCGCGAAGTCCCTTCGCGATAGTGATGTGGTCAGTAAGGTCCAATTGTTAATTTCATTTGTCATAAGGTTCAGTTGACATGGATTGAAATTAAACGACTAAAAGGTATATTTTAGTCTGGTCGAGGGGTTCATGTGTAAACGTCCACACGCGTGGCTTGCATGTGGGATTCCTTGGGCGATTGGAGGTTTCAATTAATATTGTTTTATCAAAAGGTTACAATATTATTGTTACGAATTATGTGCGATCGTATGCTTATGTGTTTTACATTATCTTTTCAGATATGTCTCTTACTCCGGTTATCAATATGCTCGCACAAAACCGTTATCCGTCCAAATTTTATCGAGTGGAAACGAAACATGGAATATGTTCTTATCGCTGAAGAACACATGTTTGTTCTCACTACTCTAAACCCGATGCCTTATCGACGATCGACTAATGAGCAGAGAGTCAGCGGACTTTGGAATAAGTCAAACAATACGGCTAAATGCTATATGATGACAACTATGTCCAAAGGCTTGCACCGCAAAGATCACCGATGGTAGACGCGATCGATATTTTGTCAAGTCTCGAGAGTAAGTTTGGGCAATCGGATCGGACGATCCGCTTCCACACAATGAGAGAAATCTTGGCGTGTAAGATGGAAGAAGGAAGTTCGGTCCATGAACATGTCTCCACACGACTCATCTCATGGATAGTCTTGATCGGTTGGGAGGAGGTATTGACGGCGGCCAAGGTCGATATCATCCTCAATACACGCCCAAGTCTTTTGAGAACTTTCGTGAATGCGATCATGAGCAAGACCGAGTTTACACTTAGTCGGTTGCTTAATGATCTCGTTGTTGCGGAAGGAGTTATGGGAAAAGGAGCACATGCTCTTGCTAGCACATCTAAGGGCCCAAAATTTTCATTGCAAAATGGAAAAGAAAAGGGTACCAAAGGTGGAAGAGGCAAGGCAAACAATGGGAGTAATGGGAACAAGAGCGTGGTTGCCACGGAGGCTTGAAGAAGCCAAATGAGAAGCGGCAAGTGCTTCAAGTGCGGTAAGATCGGGCATTGGAAGGCCAAGTGCCCTATGCTCAAGGCTCAAGGTACGCCGCTTGCTTGAGTAACGGAAACATGTTTAGCGACTTGTTCTACCCATTCTTGGGTAGTAGATACTGGGCGCAACCGATCATGTTTGTTACACCTGCGGGGTTCTCGCGACAAGGAGTCTGTTTGATGGCGAGATAACGATCTCCATGGGCAACGCGCGAAAGTCGAGGCCGTTGCAGTTGGAGATGTTACTTTATGTTTTGAGAAAACAGCTTTAGTTTTGAAAGACGCTTTATATGTGCCGGATTTTCGGCGGAACCTTGTTTCGCTTTCAAATTATTTACTCATGGATATTCTCGTTATTTTTGATAGTGGTGTTTCTATCATAAGAAATAACGGTTATCTCGTGTTGGCACGTTATATAATTCGCTTTATACTATTTCGCAAAACATAATACCTATAACTATGTTGCATCTTCATCAAACCCTAAAAGAGAAAGTTTTCTTCGAAGATAACACTACTTTCTCTCGGCATCTTAGATTAGGTCACATCAATCTAAATAGGATCCAAAGACCGGCTAAGAATGGAGCGTTGTGTAATCTCACGGTTACTCGCTCCCGGTCCGCGAATCTGTATAGAAGGTAAGATGTCGACCGCACCCTTCAAAGCGAAGGGTTATAGAGCCAAAGAAATGTTAGAGCTAGTTCATTTCGACTGTGTGGACCAATGTCCACACAAGCTCGTGGAGGGTACGAGTATTTTGTCACTTTCATTGACGATTACTCAAGGTACGGATACATATACCTGCTTCACCGCAAGTCTGAATGTTTTGAGAAATTCAAAGAGTTCAAGGCGGAAGTGGAGACGAAGCTTGGTAAGAGTATCAAGTCACTGCGTTCTGATCGCGGTGGCGAATACCTCAAGAACGAGTTTATGAACTATCTAGTGGGTGTGGGATTACCTCCCAAATAAGATTTCACCGGCACACCACAGCAAAATGGTGTGTCAGAGCGAAGAAATAGGACTCTTTTGGAAATGGTTAGATCAATGATGAGTTATGCAACATTGCCTATTTCGTTCTGGGGGTATGCCTTAGAAACAGCGGCATACTTGCTAAATCTAGTACCGTCCAAGTCAGTCGAAAAGACCCCTTTCGAGTTGTGGTTTGGGCGCAAGCCCAGTTTAAGCCACATAAGGATATGGGGCGATCCAAGACACGTCCGAACAAGAAGGCGACAAGTTGGAAGCTAGATCCGACGCAAGGCTGTTTATTGGCTATCCTAGAGGAACGAAAGGTGGTTTATTCTATAGTCCTAAGGATCAGAAGGTCATTATTAGCACTAATGCTCGATTCTTAGAAGAGGACTACATGAAAAATCATAAATCCAAAGTTGAAATCATTCTTCAAGAATTAGAAGATGATCGTATTCCACCACCGATTAGGCCAAAGGTACGAGATGTCGAGTCTAGTGGGAGGATCGACACCGATACTTCAAGAAATTGAAGTGGGTCGAGTTCCACCGAGATACCGACCGCAAGTGGTACCTACCCAAAGAAGTTGTGCAAGATAGAGAACCACAAGTTTCGCACCCACCGTTGCCATAGTGCCTGTAGAACCTCGTCGGTAGTGGGAGGGTTATTCGTCAACCCGAGCGATTTATGTTCGTGGGTGAATCTTCGGATTTAGTCCCGGGAAACGAACAGCAATAATCGACCCATGGACATACAAGGAGGCGATACAAGATATTGATGCAAGATCATGGCACACCGCTATGGACTTAGAAATGGAGTCCATAACGCCTATGGATGTATATGAAAGACACTCTACCAGATGGCAAGGAAGCCATAGGTAGTAAGTGGATATACAAAAGGAAGAGATTCCGATGGAGAGGTTTCGCTTTTAAAGCCGTGCTTGTGGCGAAAGGGTACTCTCATTGAGGGATTCGATGAGACTTTTTCACTGTAGCAATGCTCAAGTCCATTAGAATTCTTCGGCCATAGCAGCCCACTTGAACCTAGAGGTTTGGCAATGGATGTTAAAACCGCTTTTCTAAACGGTTACCTTGAGGAAGGTAGAGACATCTATATGCAAAGAACCCAAGGTTATGTGGTGAAGGGTGAAGAGCATCTAGTATGGAAGCTTAAGAAGTCCATTTATGGACTTAAGCAGCCTCCGGTCATGGAACTTACGCTTTGACGAGGTGGTCAAGTCCCATGGATTTACCCGGTTGCCTAGCGAGAGTTGTGTGTATCGCTTAGATGTCAACGGTGATGTGGTTTTTCTTGCACTTTATGTAGATGACATTCTTCTAGTTGGCAACAACGTGAAGTCAGTATCGACGTAAAGAGTTGGTTATCCGATCAGTTTCAAATGAAAGACTTAGGAGATGCAAGCATACATTCTTGGGATCAAGGTTTACCGAGATCGCAAGAAGAAAATGTTGAGCTTATCTCGGGCGCCTTACATCGATACCGTGATTACTCGCTTTAGTATGCACCGCCAAGAAAGGATTGCTACCTTTCGGACATGGCGTTCCTTTATCTAAGACGCAATAACCTATGACCGCAAAGGAGATAGAGGAAATGAGACAAGTTCCTTACGCTTCCGCCGTAGGAAGTCTCATGTACGCAATGCTATGCACGAGGCCCGATATCCGCTATGCGGTAGGCATAGTAGCTAGATATCGCCTAACCTCGACAAGCTCATTGGACTGCAAGAAGCATATACTCAAGCACCGAAAAGGACTCGAGATTATAGGCTAGTTTACCATGCGTATAGTCTAATGCCTTTGGGTTATCTGCACTGGATTTCCAAGTCGACCGTGATGAGAAAAAGTCAACCTCGGGCTATGTGTTTACCTTGGGAGGTGGAGCCGTATCCTGGCGGAGTGCAAAGCAGCGATGCATTGCGGACTCTACCATGGATGCCGAATATGTAGCCGCTTCGGATGGCTTCTAAGGAGGCTGTATGGTTCAAGAACTACCTCATGGATCTAGATGTGGTACCTGGTTTGCCCAAGAGTATCATAGTTTACTGTGATAACTCAGGTGCAGTGGCAAACTCGAAGGAACCACGGACCCACAAGGCGACCAAACACATAGAGAGAAAGTACCATGTCATACGAGAAATCGTTAGACGAGGTGACGTGCTGATTGAGAAGATTGATACGACGGATAACCTAGCGGATCCATTCACGAAGAGCCTGCCGCAAAAAGTCTACGATGGACACGTTAGAGGACTTGGATTGCGCTTGATGGCACCCACTTAGAAAGGAAACTTTTGTATAAGTGGGAGAAGCAAAGTGATGGTTGTTTGTAATAGCTAGTAGAGAGACACATTGTATACTAAAAGTTTGCTTTAGTATAAGTGGGAGATTGTTGGATTTGTATACTGAAAGCAGTTTGGTTGAGCTTGTATACAATGTTTCCTGTTACCACTATTACAATCTCCTATCTGTTTTGAATACTTGATTGCATATATCTGTGTCCCCTTATCTCATACATAAGTTAGATCATACAGTGTGTAGAAGATCACAGAAGTCTGTATGATTGGTCAAGCTTAATGAGATATAAAAAGTTTCACAGCTGAGACAACTTGAGGACGAGTTGTCGGTATAGGCTGCGGTATAGATAAGAAGTGACTTGACTTGGTTACTTGTCTATGCTGGTACGTCTCTGACGTATTGAAGGATCACAATGAGATGTGTTCTTCTATCTGACCGTCGTGAAGAACCAAGATCTCGGTGACTTACGATGATCTAAACCTCGATAAGGTATTAGGTGAGTATGAGTTGCTGACCATCACTTTGACTTGTTATGGGTGAGGGTTATATGTTCTAACCCAAGATTCTCCGCATCTTGGGTGGTGGCAGTGCTTGTATGTCACGCTAGTTATCTCAGACGAGTCACCGTATCCGTTTAGGATGATGACGCCCCTTAAGGAGCTCAAAAGGTTTATTGTACTAAACCCCGCAGTTGAGTTAGCTCAAGTACAATAATAAGGTTGAGTAGTACCGCTTAAGGAATTAAAGATATTAATTATTTTAAGCGAATGTAATGCTCTAAATAATTAATGGACGCTCGATATCTTAAATACGGGATTCAGTAATGTCTAAGTGCAAGCCCGACTCACCGCCCGGTAATAAAGGGGTAAGTCAGCATTTATTCTCTAGTGGCATGAATAAATGTTTATAAATTAATTTATGTTCTGGGCTGAACATAAGATAATTAATTTATTTGAGGCCCATCTTTATTCCTTGCATTTGATCCCTGGGCTGGCCCATCCAGGCCCGTAGCTTCAGTGAAATCGGCGCCCCCTATATGCTCTCTAAGGATAGATTTTATTCTCTTTATCCTATAAGGATATTATTATATTTATGGGATATGCATAAATCCTTTCCTTGTGGGATTATGGTAATGCATTATAAATATAAGGTAAGAGATAAAGTCTAGGTTAATGCTCATTAATACTACTCAAATTTTCGGTAATCTCATAGCTTTGAGAGAGAATTTTCGAGACCCTCTTGAGAGTATTGGGTGATTTTCCGAAACATTCTCCATAGATCGTCCTCACTCGGCGTTGGAGATTGGGCAACCGGGATACAGTCCAGAAGGTCAAAGCACGAGTCCGATCCGTTCGATCCATTCATCTCGTTCCATCGACCTCTTCAGATCTAAAGATAAACACGAGAAAACCCCTACGTGTTGCAATTAATTAAATAGACGCATGCTAGGTTTATAATCAATGTATGGTGAATTAAATATCCAAGATAGATCCTCGGGGCGAGGGCTAGACATATGTCATCCCTACAACTACACTAGGTAGACTTGATGTGCACTAGTTCAATAGATCCTAACGTCACCTATGAATGACTAAACCCACTTTATCCCGGCATGTTGACTATGAATGAACTATACCCGCCAGACAAAATCAAAGTATCTGAGAAGTACTTACATCATTCGAGGACCCACGCCTTCCACGTATGGTGCTTGGTGAACCGCATAGTGCCTTGGTCTCTCCTAATCTCCTCCTTTAATGACCCAAAAATGATGAAATTAAGGTTTGATCTAAAAATCACCCAAATTGCACATTCATAAACCATATTTATTTCGAATAAAATACTAACGTTTTCGCTCTGGATCACAAGATTCCTAAAGAGTCTATTGAAAATTTTCCAAAACTTTGAATCACTAATCAGGATTACCCACGGCCCTGACAGCCAGAGAAAAATGAACGTAAACAGATGACAAAATAACTAGGATTGCTTTCATCAATTACTCAATTAGGGTTTAAGACCACAATCGTCATAAACCTCTGATAAGAAATCTATATACATATTGTAATACCCCATGAAATTAAAACTTTAATTATTAATTTATTTAGCTAAATCAAGATTTGAGTTTAGAGCGATTATTAAAAATTTATAACGTCGGCGTTTCAAACTTTATTTTCGAACGAGAAAATTTAAACGAATCTTGGAGAACGAATACGCTTATAAGTCGAGCCAAATATTTTAAGTTAGAAAATCGATTTCTTCGTCGATCGACTCGATTAAAAGGTTTGAAATTGTCTGATGCTTCTTAGATATACAAAATTTTAGAAATACATCCATGAAAGATGAAGTTATATGCTTTTGTTATTTCATGTGAAATTTGAGAAATTTTGTTAAATGCTTAAGTTGTTAATTAAATATGTTTATATGATGGTTGTAAGCATGTATTATGAATTTGGTACAATTTCAAATTATCGAGATTTTTACAAATAAATAAGTTAAAGAATTTTTTGTAGACTAGCACGGTTCTATAGTCTTATGTTAGTGAAGCACGAAGAGTCAAGTGACTCTTGGGTAGTATAAAAACAAGTGATGCTTTAAAGAAATCAACACGCATACGACTTTATGTTATATTACAAGTGCAATACCCTGCACTCCTGTAATAAAGATTAACTATTGATTAAGAGCTTATAGAAAGGTATTGAATCCATAAGAAATAGTTGATTAAGGTAGAAACTTACACATTAGTTTTGAGTCGAGAATATAGAATTTTTTGTAATACCCCGGATGTTTAAAACCAATTTTTGAATTATTAGAGGAATTTATTTACAATAAGATAAGATAAGATAAGTGTAACACCCCAGTTCTTTAAATATTTAAAAGGAGCAATTAACCTTTTAATGTTTTGCATTCAATTAAAATTTTTATTGAAGCCGATAAAATCATGTTTTTATCGAATACTTAATTACTATGTGTTTAATATTCGATATTCAAGAATCGAAATTTAGAATAACATAGAAACGTTTCTTGACCAGATAAATTATACAAATACACTCGTCATATCATATCTTTCAAGATTTCAATCAACTTTTCCTAAATTCTTATCACCTTTTTACAACACTTAACATCAATTTCACATCAATGATACTTTCTCTTACATCCCTACTTCCTAGCATCTACCATGTTTCAATCAAAAGTATACTCTTAATTGACTCCTAATCAAATGAGGTGTTATAGTAGGAAAGTTAACCCTAGTCTTCTCTCAAGGAAAACTTAATGAGCTATTGTTCAGATCGCGCACGTAAAGTAATTAAAACCTAAACATTCTAATACCAACGAGGGTTTGAACATGCAAGAATTGAAATACGGAAAAGATAAACAGCAATCCTAAGCTAGGGGTTGTTAATCCCGAGCTAAACTATTAAAACAATAAATCTTAACCCGGGGTTGTCAATCCCTAGTTGAACTACGAAAGCAATAAATCAAAGCAATCAACAAAAGCAGGAGCAATCCTATTCTTAGGGTTTGTCAAGCCCTAATCTGAATCTAATTGCAAATAAACCATAATCATCAATCATCCAACAAGAACATGAATTAATCGAAAGCAGGAAATCATTAAGCAATGTAAATCGTAGGAACATGAAAATCCAATAATAATAATTGATAGATCCAATAGATTAATCCAACAGCGAAACGCGATAAACTAAATTATTCAATCTAACAAATAAAAGACAGGAATTAAACTGAAATTAAATTGAGATTGTATCTGATAAGTTGCCTGAAGAATTCCCAAAATCTGAAGAGGAACCATGCCGCGGCGGAGCCCCAAAATAAGAACTGAGAGAGAGTATCCGCTGATGAGAGCCGCGGCTGTTCTAATTCTATAAACCCTCGAAAAAACCCACGAAATCAGTCGAATTGGGGCACAAAAATAGAGTCCAGCACCGGACGCAACGAAGCGCCGGACGCGAGGACTCTCTGGAGTGAAAAGCCAAAGCACCCAGCGCCGGACTGATGACGAAGCGTCGGACGCGGCATGGTGAAGCATCCAGCGCCGGACAGATGACCAAGCACCGGACGCGGCATGGCGAAATCCCGAGGCACGGCCGTGGCCGTGGCCGCGGTGCGGCCTTGGCCGCGTTATGAAGAATGGGCGCTGGAGGCGTGCGGTGCGGCCGTGGCCGCGTTGAGAAGAATGGGCGCGGGAGGGGCGCTGGGGATCGCCCAGCACCGGTTGTGCTGAAGCAAACGTGCGTTTGGGCTGTGGAGCGCACGCCGAGGCGTTCCCAGCGCCGGACGCGCTCGCGCAAGCGCGTGCGCGACTTCGTTGATTCGCTCCGTTCTCTCTCGTCCGAACTCCGAATTGAGATCCGATTGCGCCTACGGACTCCTATCAAGATGATCTTCAATATAGGATCATTCTTGGTAGATAAATTTCATCCTATTTAATGCCATATTTCTGCAAAACATCGAAACAAACCAAATAAGTTCAATTCGACAAATACTAATCAAACCAACGGCATAAATAGGACAAACCACTGAAAATGATATGCAAAACAATACCAAGAATACACACAAATTCATACTAAACAACTCCCCCACACTTATCCATTTGCTTGTCCTCAAGCAAACTCTATACCAATAAGAATAGGGAAGATAATTCATGCAACTTCACTCTTATTCTAATCAGTCAAACCTTATTGCTTTTCCCCCACACTTGGTGTTTACGAATTCAAAGATAATGTGAAATAAATCTAGGACGGCAATTGATTTCCAATAAATAAAAGGGTAAACTCACTGCACTCCAACTCTCCGTTAGGGTGAACTAACTAATGTGGTCATCTTTAGCAACAAGTTCCTTTTTAAAGCACAAAGAATGTTTTAACAGATTTTGGAACAATATTCGAAAGGTGAACTCTCGATGAACTCGAGTCTCCTATCATGGTTTCCCATGTCCATTTCTCAATTTACGAGAAAGAGGGACAGAATCCCATCCTCCATTTCAACAATCTCAACAAAACAAATTCATACTTTTTCTTTTTCTTTTTCTCTTCCATTTTTTTTGTATTTATATAAGGAGACAAGTATATAGACGACCACAATGTTAACACTATCCCTAACATTAGCCGGACAAATCACATCAATTTTCCCCTATTCATTTTCTATCAATCACAATCTCGTCAATTCACATTACACTCAAATCATATATCACCAAAACTCTCGAAAATTCAAAATCAATTTGACCAATACCACGTAGTTCAACAGACAAATCAAAATTCTAACTTACTCGCATAGACAAAGCTTAAGTCCAAACAATCAAAATAAGCACAAGGGCACATCATTAAGCATACAAAAATATATATCACGCCCACAAAACCATCTCTCCCCCACACTAAATTCGAGCACTGTCCCCAGTGCTCAAAACATGAATAACACAAAAATAGCCAAAAGAGGAGGAGACTTCCCTGATAATAGATGGCGGTGGCAGGGTTGGAATGTGAGCGTGCACGGCAGAGTTGGAGTGTCACGGCTTCACCACACTGCTTACAACGTTCCAATTCCGAGCAAAACTAACACAGGGACAACAGACAGATCAACGAGAACAACGAAACAAAACAAAAAGAAAGAAAGAAAAAGAAAATAAAAATCCATGGGTAAACTCCCACGTAGTACTCAGTTTAACGTCGTGAGCACGACGTGTTTATTAGAGCAACGGTGGTGGTCAATGTGGCGGTCCCCCATAATCAGGGTGCCACGAGCTCCACCGGTGTCCCAGAGGACTAAACCATGTGCTGCTCCAGATAGGGCATAGACATCCCTTTATTAGCAGCTTCAGAAAAACTGCCTTCACCACCTCTATAAGCTCCGAAGTCAACTCCATTTCTCCAACAATTAGAAGTTCGGCTGAGATGATCACCGACTTCCCTTGCTCATCCTCCAAGAACACATATTTCATCGGTAGTTCCTTCACTACCATTGTGGGTCTGGGCATGCGAACACTTTCCTTTTCCCAGTCCTCTTCATCAGCTGAAACCGCATGAACTACTTCGACAGTATTCTCAAAGGATGGCTCATACTCATCGGAGTCTAACTCGGAGACTACCACCTCTTCCTCATTTTCTTGTAGTGGCGAATATTTTCGATGGCTCTTCCACTATATGGTCATCCGCCGATCACCTTGAAGGACAATGATCGCTCGAGCCTTACGCTGGGTGGCTCGAAGTTCTCTCACCGCAAGTTGCCGTTGATACAAAACCAACTTCTCAGCCATCAGTCCTACACGTGCCTCTAAATACTCAAGAGTTGCATCTCTAGCATCCAATCCTTGACTGGTAATCTGAAAGAACGATGCACCCATATCCTCCAACGGCGAACTCTGATGGTCGATGGTCGCCTGAGCCTCATAGGGTGAGCTTGGAGGCTCCCCTATTGCATCTTGTTGCAACAACTCGTTCAGCTTCTCAGTCATCAATTCCAATTTTACCTCTAAGCGCTTAATTTTGGTGTTGTCAGCATCCAAACGTTGTTGGCGAGTCTGAATCAATTCTGTCTCCATATCATCCAATGGATACCTCTGAGGTGGTGGTGGGTGTGGTGGTGAAAAATACTCCTGCTGCGGGTGGTACCACTATTGCTGTGGAGGTTGTGACTGATGTGGATCACACCATCCATAATCATGTAGTGGTTCCCACCATCCCGAGTCGGTGAGGAGGAGGAGGCCGTCATTGTGGATCCCAATAATCCTGGTCGGGTTGAATCCACATTTCTGAGTTGGGTTGGTTATTCCACCCCGAACCATATTGTTGCTCATAAATAGGCGGATATCCCTCAACATGGTCGAACCGGGCTCCTTCTTCGTAAGAAGAATTTGCCCAATACGACGAACTTTCCTCCCCCCAGCCTGTTTGACCATATTCGTACTACTGGTACCCCTACATTAACAGACACCAACAACAAAAACAAGATCACAAGCACCGGGGGGAGAAAATAACCAAATAGAACGGAAAGAAATACAGAAAACAAACAACACAAACAATACGCCTAAAGTTTTCCCGAACGCGCCAAAATTTGTTTCAATCAAAAGTATACTCTTAATCGACTCCTAATCGAATGAGGTGTTATAGTAGGAAAGTTAACCCTAGTCGTCTCTCAAGGAAAACTTAACAGGGCTATTGTTCGTATCGCGCACAGAAAGCAATTAAAACCTAAACATTCTAATACCAACGAGGGTTTGAACATGCAAGAATTGAAATACGGAAAAGATAAACAGCAATCCTAAGCTAGGGGTTGTCAATCCCGAGCTAAACTATTAAAACAATAAATCTAAACCCGGGGTTGTCAATCCCTAGTTGAACTACGAAAGCAATAAATCAAAGCAATAAACAAAAGCAGGAGCAATCCTATTCTTAGGGTTTGTCAAACCCGAATCTGAATCTAATTGCAAATAAACCATAATCATCAATCATCCAACAAGAACATGAATTAATCGAAAGCAGGAAATCATTAAGCAATGTAAATCGTAGGAACATGAAAATCCAATAATAATAATTGATAGATCCAATAGATTAATCCAACAGCGAAAAGCGATAAACTAAATTATTCAATCTAAGAAATAAAAGACAGGAATTAAACTGAAATTAAACTGAGATTGTATCTGATAAGTTGCCTGAAGAATTCCCAAAATCTGAAGAAGAACCGTGCCACGGCGGAGCCCCAAAATAAGAACTGAGAGAGAGTATCCGTTGATGAGAGCCGCGGCTGTTCTAATTTAATAAACCCTCGAAAAAGCCCACGAAATCAGTCGAATTGGGGCCCAAAAATAGAGTCCAGCGTCGGACGCAATGAAGCGCCGGACGCGAGGACTCTCTGGAGTGAAAAGCAAAAGCACCCAGCGCCGGACTGATGACGAAGCGTCGGACGCGGCATGGCAAACATCGCGAGGCGGCCATGGCAGCTAGAAGACCGCAGCCACGGCGCATTATGAAGAATGGGCCGGAGGCGTGAGGTGCGGCCGTGGCGCGCCAGAACATAGGAGGCGCGGCCGTGGCCGCGGTGCGACCGTGGCCGCGTTGAGAAGAATGGGCGCGGGAGGGGCACTGGGGATCGCCCAGCGCCGGTTGTGCTGAAGCAAACGTACGTTTGGGCTGTGGAGCGCACGCCGAGGCGTTCCCAGCGCCGGACGCGCTCGCGCATGCGCGTGCGCGACTTCGTTGTTTCGCTCCGTTCTCTCTCGTCCGAACTCCGAATTGAGATCCGATTGCGCCTACGGACTCCTATCGAGATGATCTTCAATATAGGATCATTCTTGGTAGATAAATTTCATCCTATTTAATGTCATATTTCTGCAAAACATCGAAACAAACCAAATAAGTTCAATTCGACAAATACTAATCAAACCAACGGCATAAATAGGACAAACCACTGAAAATGATATGCAAAACAATACCAAGAAAACGCACAAATTCATACTAAACAACTTTTTTTTTTTTGCTTGTCCTCAAGCAAAGTCTATACTAATAAGAGTAGAAAAATAACTCATGCAACATAACTCTTAGTCCAATCAATCAAACCTCTTTTTGTAATTCCCCCAAACATGATGAATACATAATCAAAATTAATGTGAAACAAATCTAAGATTGTGAGAATGACAAATAAACAAGTAGGTGATTTTTGCTCAGACCCAACTCTCCGCTAGGGGTGAATTAACTAAAATGATTACCTTTAGCAACAAGTTCCCTTTGATAACATAGAAAGTATTAATGATTTTGGAACAATGTTGAAGGTGAACTCTCGATGAACTCGAGTCTCCTAACGTGGTTTCCCATGTCTATTTCTCGATTTACGAGAAGAGAGGCGAATCCCATCCTCCATTTATACAATCTCAACAACTTATTGGAGTTTTCATTCTCCTTTTGTCTCTTCTTTTCACACTTCGTCATAGCCCGGTTCGGCTTATCCTTACCGGACCGTGACTTGGGGTTCGGTTTAAGTGGATATGAAAGAATAAGGGTTTCAACTCATTTCACCCACGAAGAGAATATAGATGTTCCAATGTAAACGGAAATCATGACGGAGCAAAATAGCTTATATATATTAGATGGTTTCAAGGTTTCAACAAAACAGTAGCTTTTACAAAGCTTAACATAGTAACAAAAGATAACAGTGTCTCAAGAGTTTGGCAGCGGAATAAAACGTGTGAGACATGCATGTGAAGATGTATTCTCAAGGTGAACCAAAAATACTTCATACTACTTGACAAAAGATTCCGCTCAACTCCCGCTCTGTTCCATCACCTGCTCAACCTGCACATTTAAAAACAAACATGCAGGGCTGAGTACAACGTACCCAATGGACACATGCCGAAATTTTTTTCTCTTTTATGAAATATTGTACTGCCTTTATCACAGTAAGATACAAGGGTTTTATTTGAAAAGGGCTTACGCTTACTAAAACATTTTCTCATTTTCACAAAGTCATTGCTAGTCATTTTCTTTCACGATATTCCAAGTCGGCTATGGATAAACACACGGGAGTGAGGCCTCCCTACACCGGACGCAACTAACCGCCCAATGTTCGAGCATGACCGCCCAAATGTTCGAGCCCCAACACGTGTACACAACCCTAGGTGGGAATTTCTACTTACACCTCCAACTCAGATCCGACCAGAACTTCACTTGTTGCCTGTGCAACCCGAATGGACATATACAAAACTCAAAACATTTTCGTGAGACAATATCGTATCTCAACATTTTCATAAGAAAGCGATAAAGCAATAATAAATACTTTCGAGAAAGCTTGTAAAATCTTTTGAAAAGAGTGCCCACCTCGAGAACTTAACGTTCTTATGGTACTAACGAACTTTTATAGTCTTCTTTTCTCCTTCGAGCCGAACCTTTTCATCGTAAGAACGAGATTTAGCATATTACTACGCTTTTCGAGAATCGTTGATCCGTACCACGAATTTTACTAATATCACTTCCTTAATATCGAAGAATCCCTCTATCATACTTATCAACTATATTACGTTTGATTTAACTCGTTGCGTACTAACGTATCCTTCTTAATACAAATTTCAACAACTCTTAGCTTTTAGCAATATTTTCACATTAATCAACAATCATGCTTCAACAATATACATAAGTATGATCTAATTTGATCATAACACACTTCACTTTACAATTTTACGTCACTTAACAAATTATTTTGATATAAACATAATATTCCTTGTTTTAATAAATCCCATAAAATCATAGTATTTCTTATCTTTAAAAATCTCATAAAATCATGGTATGTCTAAAACATATTTTTGGATCCAAATATATGATCACATGTCATAAAATAATTTTTCCGACTTTTCTTTCTTTTTCTTTTATTTTCGGTCCCTTTCTTTAATTTTTCCAAACTTGTCAAATAAATTCTCATAAATTCACATAGTATATTATTATCATTATATATCAATAATATGACATAATATTTATCATATACAACTTGTACATCAATATTTCATGTTCTATGATTTTTCGAAAGTCTCATATCATAATATTCCATATTTTTCCCAAAAATTCCACATAAAATCATACAATTTTAAACATTAATAACTATCATTATTTCATGCTCAAAACAACAATTAAAATTCATGTACCTCAACATAACTCATGCTTATTTTCGGTACTAACATAATGTTTTTAATACATGCTTAACTTTGTGCTAAAATTATAATTCATGCTTATAAACGTCATATGAACATATTTAATTCATAACTTCGACATATAGCATAATTTACACATATGTTACGTGATTTTTGAAAGCATGTATCATAACATATCACATATGAATTCTTAGTATTTTTTTCATGTATAATAAAGCTTGTATAAATTCTAACCTTCTAGTCGGTTTTTGTTGACGTTGCGACGTTTTTTTCTACCTACGATCGAAGCGAGCTTTGGAGGATGCTTTCTATTTTTTTCTCTCTATTTTTCTTTCTAATTCTCTCTTATTTTCGTTCATAATGTAGAGGAGGGGTGGTCTCCTATTTATAGATTTCATAAAGTAGGTTAATGATGATTTAATTAAAATATCCTAGTATAAAAACAAAATTACAACTCATTCCTTATCCTCTTGATTTTCGATCACTCCCACTTGCATATGGGACAAATTTTATCTTATCTTATACATTAATTACCATATCTTATCTTATCTTTAAAATAATTACCTATCATTATTAATTTGATATCATATCTAGCATAAAAACAAAATACAACTCAAACCTTATCCCTTTGAAAATTTCGACCATCTCTATGCTCATAAGATAATTTTATTTTATCCTATAGTTTATTATGTTATTTTTATCATTTAATTAATACTTGATACCATAGTTATCATAAAATAAAGAATTTATCACATTATGTGACATAGATGTGATTCTCGCCATATCCTATTCCTTAGGATCAATTATATTTTTTCATATCATATACTATATTATTATTATATAATAATATTACTTTTGAAAAGTCAAAGTTTTCAACTATAGGTTATAAATGAATTCACATTTGTTCACACTTATTTTCAAAATTTTCAACTACTAGAAGACAAAACTATAGGTTACTTGTTTAATTTGAATTCTACCTCTACTTTACACCTAATAACATGATAAGATTATAATCTTATCTCTATATTAATTAAAGCATGATATTTATATCCCTTTCACACCTAATATTCCAAATTTTCGGCCATATATATATTAATATGCTAAATATTTTATTTTCATCCAATAAATAGCTATATGACACAATAATAATCTTAGATGATAAAATAAATCATAGGAAAATTAATTAAGATCAATTTTATGTACTAAAGTAAAGTTATCGGCAAATAATTAGAAATTAAGGATAAATTATCAAATTATTATTCTTTTCATAACCAATATTATTTTTATGAGTAATTATATTAATATAATGATATTATATCATAAAATGAATTTTGGATTTTTTAAGCAATTTCCCAATTTTATTCGAAAACTAGGGTTTTCTAGATTTAATTTTCATAAAATTCCATTCTTATCCTATTTTATTAATTTCGAAATTTTCATAATTTCTAGGAGATAAGATTGATCTATAATCATGATATTTATCAATTATATAATTAAATAATTTTTTAATACAATTATTACATAATATTGTGATTTTCGAGAATTACACATAAAATAATACATTAATTTCGAAAATTAGGCACATAAATATCCAAAATATTATCTCCTATGATACTCTACACATTTCTACACATTTCTAAGAGATAAACATTATCTCTTACTTAATCATGACCTTATCTTATCTTTTATGAAAATATCATAGCAAATCTTATCTTAAAAATGTCATTTTCCAACCTTATCACATCCACCTCATGCTTAGGTGTTCAAGATAATTATCGTATCATATACTATAAGATAAACATGACAACTCATCACATAAAATCAAGTGATCATATAATAATTCACAAATTAATTATTCATTCCCATGATTTTCGAAAATAATCAAATAAATAAGGAAAAATATTTCTTTTTCTTCCTTAGTGTAAATAATATCCTAAATATGCTTAAAAACATATTTAAAAATTATTTCGCTCAAATTTTCGAGAGAAATTTCGATTTATTCAAAATCGACAACACCGACGCTCACTTTCATACTGCTTCTATCGCATCTTGTTCCTTCTTTATTTTCAAAATTTTTAAACCCGAAATTTGGTATTACACACACCCTTTTTTTCTTTCATTTTTATATAAAATGAAACAAGTATATAGGTAACCACAATGTTAACACTACCCCGGCATTAGCCCAGGACAAATCACGTCAATAACCCCGATTTATAATCAATCCACACAATCTCGTCAATTCACATTGCAATTTAATCACATACCAACAAGAGAGCGGAATCACATCAAAATCCGATCAATACCACGTAGTTCGGTTGCACAAATCAAAATCCTAACTTACTCGTGATAGACAAAGCTTAAGTCCTAACAATCAAAATAAGCACAAGGGCACATCATTAAGCATACAAAAGGATAAGGTACGCACACAAAACTGAATAATCATCCCCCACACTTAATTCGAGCACTGTCCCCACTGCTCAAAACATTAATAGCACAAAAAAAAGACCAATAGAGAATGATACTTCACTGATAATAAATGAGTGTGCGCTACGGAGTTAGAGTATCACGGCTTCACCACACGGCTTACAATGTCCCAAAACTCAAGAATAATTAACACCAAACCTGCACCACACAAAACCAAAACAAAAACGAAAACACAAACACAAGCAAGTCCAAACCAAAATAAAACAAGACCCAAACAGAAAAGAAAACAAAGGAACAACGAGACAAAGAAAAGAAAAAGAAAGAAAAAGAACAGAAAAAATCGTCGGTAAACTCCCACGTAGTACTCAGTTTAACGTCGTGAGCACGACGTATCCGGTTAACAATGGACTATCCATAGTCCTTCGCTCGCAGGAATACCATCTCGCCAAAGCATCGGATAACCATATAAGCACAAAGGACAAGAAAGAGAGTAGAAAATGAATCGCTTAAGCTCAAATCGAACATCCTATTCACCAAAGAGAAATAGATAACTTTAACTCCCAAAGCACAATACTTTGGTGAATTGGGATGTTGATATATTATAGATATTACCTCAACTTTTGTCCTTAATTTTTCCTCCTCTGGGAACACGTACTTCAATTGTTGAGGCAGTTCTTTCACTTCCAGAGTGGGCTTTGTCATGCTTGTAACCTCACATGCCCACTCTTCCTCGTCATCCGTCCTTGTAACAACATCCTCGGGGCTCTGATTCTTCTTCTCATCCTCACGTGCCCACTCTTTCTCATTTTCACCCCTCGACCGCAGCTGCTCGTCGGTGTCGCCCAATTCCATTTTAACTATTCAGCCACTTTCAAGAGAAATGCCTGATCTGGTTGATGTGGGAAAGGTATGACTTCATTTTCTTCTTCATTCTCTACCTCATGTGGCTGTAACGGCTCGTCTAATGTCTCTCCTATCCCATTCTCAAGAATTGGAAGTTCATTCTCTGCACGTTCCTGCAACAGCTCCTTAAGCATGATATTAAGTTGTACCATTTTCATCTCTACACGCTGAAGTGTGGAGTTATGAGCATTCATTTTTTGAATGGACAGCTTCCCTTTTTGAGCGAACTCATCATCCCAAGCTGGCCTCGGAGGTGGAGACGGCTGCTGTGGGTACTGTTGCGGCGGAGGCGGAGGCAGCTGCTGTGGATAAGGATACTGAGATGGAGACGGCTGCTGCGGTTATGAATACTGAGGTGAAGGTGGTTGTTGTGGGTATGAATCTTGAGGTGGAGGGGTTTGTTGTGGGTACGGATCTTGCGGGCGGAGGTGGTTGCTCCCAGTAGGGATTGTAAGCTTGATCCTCATACTGCGGTGGAGGTGGTTGGTCCCAGTAAGGATTGTAGGCTTGATCATGAGGAGGTGGTTGGTCCCAATAGGGATTGTAGGCTTGATGCTCATGGCAGGGATCATAGGCTTCTTGCCCATACCGACCGATATCCTCGTAATAGCTTAACCGGGCTCCTTCTTCATAAGAAGGAGTTGCCCAACACGACGACCTTCCTCCCCCACTGCTTGCCCATATTCGCATTGTCGGTAACCCTACATTAATGCACACCTACTACAAAAATAGGATCACACGATCGGGGGAAAAAAAACAATGATACAAAATAAGAAAGGCAAGGAGAAGAATAAAACAAAAGCGGTAACATAAGAAAACGCCTAAAGTTTTCCCCGGCAACGGCGCCAAAATTTATTTCAATCAAAAGTATACTCTTAATTGACTCCTAATCGAATGAGGTGTTATAGTAGGGAAAGTTAACCCTAGTCGTCTCTCAAGGAAAACTTAACAGGGCGTTACTAAGTTACCACACAAAAGCAATTAAATTCCTAAACATTCTAATCACCAAGAGGGTTGATTGATTACCTAGGTGAGGAATTATTAAAGAAAGAAAGACGAATTAACTAGGCGGAAATTGATAAAGCAGATAAATTATCTAGGCAAGAATTAAACCCTAAATTGAAGAACAAAGAATCGACATGATGAACCCTAGGCATAAATCGAATAGATTAAAAGGAAGACAAGAATAATTAAACAATACCAATATGAATCAACACCAAAACATATAAATCAATATCAAAGAAAATACGAGAAGACGAAAGAAAGCGATAAAGAAAACTCACGGAAAAGAACGAACGATGAATTAAAGTTTCGGAATAGGAAAATCAATAGCAATAATCCGTACAATAATCTTCAATCCCCAATGATTAAGAAATAAAGAACAATATATGAATTACTTGAAGAACTAGAGAGAATTCTGTGAGGAGGCGTCCGAAAATAAAAGACGGAAAATAAAAATATGCAAAGTGTCCTAGGGTTTCAGCGTTTAAATCATATATATAGCGCATAAAATTTCGCACGCAGCGCCGGACGCAACGCAGCACCGGACGCGAGGAGCTCCTGGAATGAACAGAAATGGACACCCAGCGCCGGACGGAGCCAAACGCCGGACGCATGGTGGAAAGAAAGAGCGCAGCACGGACAGGGACCGGAATGAGGAGGCGGCGCGGTTTGGCTTGAGGAGGCGGCGGGGGCTTGAGGAGGGCGTTGGGGTGAGGAGACAGCACCCAAGCGCCGGTTTGGTGTGCAAGCGCTGGGGCGAAGCGAACGCCGGACGGCGCGCAGCGCCGACGCGCTGCAGCGTTCGCATGCGCGACCGTGTTTCGCTCCATTCTCTCTCGTCCGAACTCTGAATTGCAATCCGTTTACGTCTATAAACTCCTATCGAGATGCTCTTCAATTATTATGCAGGACAAAATCCTTGATTCCTTCTTCATTATTCATGAGAATCATTGAAAGTGTCGGCTCTTTGCACCAATTTCCACGCCGTAGAATTTCTTATCCGAATAATGCCCAAATAATGAGCTATTTCCTACATCAAACCAAGAATTAGAATTCAATATTTATAATATAATAAAATAATAAATTATGTTAAAAGTAAAACTAAAGATCGGCAATTTAAATCCAAAAGAATAGGAAAACGCGACCAGATTCGGACTAAACATACCATATGACAACTCTATACACTAGAAAATTCAAGACACCCATTCCTCACCCCATTTGTTCCAGCCATTCAAGTTCGAGCCATTGAAAGAAGAGGAGAAGCCGATTTTCTCATTGCAATTATTTCCACTGAGATACAGAAACTTCAATCACAATCCCACAAGGTACAAGCCATACCATCCATTATTCAATTTTCTACTTCCATTCAGTTTAGTTCTAGTCAATAAACATAAGAGGTGTAATCAATTGTCTACATTAAGCCAACAAACACAAAACTCAGTTTTCTCCTGTTTACATCCAAGTACAAAATTTAATATAGATGCCAACAGTTATACACCAAGTTCTCTACATCAACGCCAGGATAGAATTTTGAACTTTCATTAACTCGCACAGTCCTTAGAAACAAATTGCCAAACAAAACCTGCATAATGGATAGAACTAGATCTGTAATGGGAAATCAAAATAAATAAACCACCGTACATAGGAGTCAATAATTCGAAAAGTGGTGGTTGATGTTTAGACTAAGCCAATAGGGGTCATGTAACAGCCCGCCAACCCAAAGTACGGATTAGCCCGGACAGTTACTAATAACGGGATTAAGTAAAGAATAATGACAAGGAACACTGATTGGTGTGACATATATCAGGAATATATATGACGGGGATTAACAACATGAACAGTAACTAATTATGGAATTGAGGGGCATATGGTAGACAAACTCTCAAGACTTCATATCATTTAATATAACACACATATCGTTCATATGTATCTGGAACATTTAGACTCTTAACAAAAGGGGTTCGACTGATCTGAAGGTGATAAGGTTTAAACTCAAAACATAAATTATATAACTTCACAGCGGAAACATGTGGAATACACATGTGACGATGTGTATCCAAGGTTTAACTATCAGCGACAAAAGACTTGACTGCTCAACATTGCTCCATCCCATCCATCAGCTCAACCTGCACATTTAAAAACAAACATGCAGGGTTGAGTACAAATAATGCACCCAGTGAACTCATTGCCAAAACATTTTCTTTAAATTACATTGCCCATAAGTAAGACACAAGGGTTTTAGTTGAAAATGCCTTGCTTACTAAAACATTTTCTCATTTCTCAAAACATCGCCTCGGCGAGCATTTTCTCTTTAGATGATCCATATCATTCACATATCTCATATCACATCATCATCTCATAAACTCATCTCGCACCGTAGAGGTGGCCACCTCCCACTGGCGCAGATGACCGCCGAGAATTGTCCTTTCGCACACAAATACCTTACGCGCACGTAACCCCAGCTGTGAATTTCGCATCGACATAGGGTCCGATATCGATTTTCTCATCATCGGGAGTGACCCAACGATCAAGTCGGTTGGCGAACCAACAGCTCATATCTTTCATAGTTGGCTTGCCCAACAACATGATAGGATCCATACATAAAACATAAACACTTTGGGCGTAATCATATCACTTCTCAACCGAAAGCTTTGTAAATAAATATTTTCATTTTAAAGAAAGCATCGTAAATAAAAGGGTTTTGAGTAAAGCCCACCGGTATGGTCTTCCTTTCAAGACCGATTTCCTTTCTATAATCCCTTTCTACGCCAACGCTCAATCCCGCCCCACCTTAACGTAAGAACTACTTTAGTACATTGGTCACGCTCGATAGCGACGAACATTGTCTATAACGTTCTATGCATCAAATAAGGTTAACGTTGGACTTATTTTGACGTTTCCTAATCAATTGATGTCGATTGTAAATTTTCTTAACATATAAGAGATATTCTATCTTTTTAGCACATAATGTACGTTTTAATGTACTTACGTAACGTAAGTTATATTGTTACTAAACGTACTACGTCACATAGATCACGTATTATCGAATTACGTGCCCTTTGACCTTGGTCAACGTTTTTGGTCAACAATTTTGACCAAGTCAACCTTTAGTCAACAATTTTACTTTAGTCAACTCAAAGTCAACATTTTGACTTTTTCAATTTCTTATGTAATTTTCGATTTTAATGTACAATTCTTGTTCCAAAAATTCCTATAAAATCATACTATGTCTAAAACATTATTTTAGAACATATTATGTAATTATACTTGATAAGATAAATTTATAACATTAATACACATAAGGTATAGTTTTCGGTCATCTTAATTAATCAACTAAACATTTTTCAAAAATTCCAATAAATTCACATAACGCTTAATCATCCTTAATTATCCTTATTATAACATAATTGTTATTTATTATGAACTATTGAATAAAATTTTCCTAAGTCATATTTCGAAACTGTGACTTAGGTCCAATTAATTTTTATAAATTTCAATAAATTCTCACAACCATATATTATGAATCTACATCATCAATATGATATGATAACACTTAAATATGGATCATTTCTCAATATCATATCATATATTATAATTTTCGAAATTCACGAACTTAGGTACTAAAGTTTTCCAAAAAATCTATATAAATTCATATAAGCTTATTTAATACCCTAGATTATTATTTCATGCTCAAATCAACAATTAAAAATCATAATCGTCAACATATGGCACTCCTATGTTTTCGGTCCACATGAAATTTTTAATACCATGCTTAATTTTGTGATATAATTATAATACATGCTTAATAATATCGTATAAACATGATTTCTAAACATCTTAGAATATGTTACATAATTTTCGAAAATCACATGAACAAACTAAGCTTATAACATAAATTATAACGGACGAAAATCGAAAATTCTAGCATGCATACGTAGCTCGTAGGAAATCTAACCTTTTAATCGGAATCGGTTTAATCGGCGGAGGTTTATTTGATCTAAGTTTGGGATCAAAACTTTGGATGAACTCTCTCTTTTTCTCTCTAAATTTTCGGTTCTTAATGAAGCAAAATGGAGAAATTTGATGATCATATCTTATATTTATAGCACTTGGCTACTTGTAGATAATTATTACATAAGATAACACTTATTATCCTTGTACAATTGGTCAAACTTTTCGTCCCACTTGGCTTAGCTTAGGGACAAAGTTTTAAATTTTCTTATCTTATCATATTAATCCTTATCAAATCAAAAAATATCTCTTTCTCTTTTCCTAATTACTCACGGCAATCTCAATTGCATGGAGACTATTCTTCAATTGTCTTAATTATGGTATACACAAATTGAATATATATATATCCTACTTATTCTACATAACTCACGCCAACTTCAACAATTGGCACAATTTGATTTATTTCCTATGATATTATATATACTAATATTACTTATAGGATAATGTTACATTGAAAAGTTAAGGTTTTCAACTATAATATATGTCATTATCATAAGAAGTTTCAAAAATCCTTCTTACCAAATTTTAGTCCATATTTTCGGCTATATAAAGACAATTGTGTAGATTACTTGATCAAATTGGTAACCATCACTTGGTTTCCAACATAGGTTACTTGTTCAAATTGAACACTATCTTATCTTTACACCTCATATACAAGTGGATACCTTATCTTATTTTCTCATTAAATTAAAGCAAGATTTGATTCATCAAATCTTATAAAAAGAACACAATTTTTGTCCCTTCTTGCACAAGTGTGCCCCCCACTTGTGCAAGTTGCATTACACCTCACCTTATCCTTAATAATATCATATTAATGTAATAATTATGCTACATCAACCATAGAATAAGAATTAAATCAAATATCACACTTAGAAACCCTAGATTTCGAGAATCATAGGTTACAAGGCTAGATATTTTATTTTCTTGCATTAAATAGCTAATACATAGTTATGTGATATATATATGTTCTAGATGATGAAATAAATCATAGAAAATATTTAAAACAATTTAGATTCATAAAACCTAATTTTTGGAAATTAGGTTTTCAAACCCTAATTATTGGTACTTTTAATTCTATAATTCTCTAGCATTATTTTGATGATAATTAATATTCTTATATCATAAAATAATCATGGGAATTTGAATTTTATAATTCCATGATCGTTTGATTGAGTTATCGACTTATCTCTAAAAACCGACGTTCAAAACGTCTCAAAATATAACTAATTAATTCATCTCTAAAATACCGTAATAATGTCATAGGCACATTATTCGTTCTGTAATCAAGGAAATAAATTTCTAAGTTTCATTACTTAGAAATTTCATAAGGCTAACTGTCAAAATTAACTGACGTTAGAATTATACGTCTGAATGAATAGCATAAGCTATATTCCTTAATTCACTGAGCATCAGTGAATATCACACAGTAATTATTAATTTATGATTGGTCAAAATCGAGCATTGACTAATTAAGGTTTTAATTACTGAATTAATAACCCTAATTATGTCATTTATTATTGTAATTCAGTATTAAAATTACGGGATATTACATTCTACCCCCCTTAAAATAAATTTCGTCCCGAAATTTGCATACCTCAAAAGCGTGGGACACTTTTCTCGTTATCTCATTCTCATATTTTCACATGGCTTTCTCTTGTCCATGGTTTCTCCATCGAATTTGTCATTAACATGACAAACTTGTTTCTTAACGTTATACTTTACGATTTAACATCGTCTATAGATCTTTTCTCATAATCCATATCTGGATTTAAGAACATCATTATCATAATAACTCACGTGTTTTGGATAATACACATACTTTCTTAACTGTGACATATGGAAATTATTACATACATTCCCCATACCTGGTGGAAGTACCAATTTATAGGCTACTAGGCCCATCCTTTCTAAGATCCTCATAAGGTCTTATAAAACGTGATTCTAACTTGCATTTTACTCAACTTTAACTCCTCTTAATGGAGAGATCTTAAGAAAACTTTATTTACGCGTATCTGCGTAAGATTTTTGTTCTTATGAGCTTCGTTATCGTTTATCTGTTTCTTGACAGACAATCTCAATCATTCTTCTCAGGGTGTTAAACCCTGGTACTTTCGTCGTACCTTATCATAATAAAGAAGTGATCGACACTTTCTTTTATACAATATCTCATATGGCCCATATTGACCATTTCTCGACAGCTAACGTCGTAGGCGATGCTGTATTAGTGGAAAAATATGTTTCCCACTCGTACTTTGATTCGACACTAATGTCTTTAACATATCTTAAAACGTTCGTATTATCTTTCGACTGTCCATCTATGAGCGAAATTATGCTCTAGTTCAATCTCGTATCCAATTCTTTTCATTAACTAATCCAAATTTGGAACTTGAAATCTCTATCAAATATGATAGATTTTGGTATTCTACGTAAACGTATGATTTCTTTTACGTCTTACTGGGCTAGCTTATCAGATTCATAAGTAATCTGAATAGGTCGAATAATGAGCGTATTTAACAAGTCGATCCACTACTACTCATATAGTAGTGTCACTTCTTTCGACTTTGATAATCTGTTACGAATTTCATTACGATGTCATTCCATTTCGCGGGTATCTCCAAAGGCTATACTCTTCCAATAATCATTAATGTAATGCCTCTACTTATTTGCAAGCAAGATAGTGCTCAACGAATGAGACTACATCTTGTTTTGATTCTTCCTATTGAAACTTTTCTCATAAGTCGTGATATATATCAATCTTGCTGGATGGGTGGTATAAGGAGTATCATGAGCTTCACTCATGATTTCATTCCTTAACTCATTATTGTTGGGAACACATATCCTTCTTTAAACAATATGACATTATCATGTGCTTCTCTCGCTCTTTCGCCTTATATTCTTTAGCGAGTTTCTCTTTTCTTGCTAAGAGACATGCTCATTTGGATTGACTTTCATGATTCAAGACCTCAGCTACTACGTGTGCCTTTCTTGGGTGATATTCTATACTACAGTCGTAATCTTTTACTAAATCGAGCCTTCTCTTTTTCCCATGTTCAAAAATCTTTGCTAGAAGAAGTATTTCAAGCTTTTATGATCGACGAAAATTTCACACATCATTTCTTAGAGGTGATATCTCCAAAACTTAGCCTATGTATTACTGTTGCTAGTTCTAAGTTGTGAGAGGGGTAGTTCTATTCTTGCACTGCTTTAACCTTAGCCAAATCTACTTTAATTCCTTTTGATGACACGATATGTCCGAGGAACATTATTTCTTTAAGCCAAACTTCTTATTTACTAGACTTGACAAAACTTATTCGGCTCTTAAGATTTTTAAGACAATCCTCAGTGTTACTTATGTCCTTCCTTTCTCTTTGTATGGATAAGGATATCTCTTATGAAAACTAAGACAAATTTATCTAAGTAAGGGTGGAACACTTGATTTTTTTGAAGCTTGTGAATATGGCTAGTACATTTGTTAATCCGAACGGCTTAACTATAAGCTCATAGTAGCCATAACTTGTTCGGAAAGCCATTTTGGGTACATTGTCAGTTTGTACCTTCAGCTGATGACATCCTTATTTAAGATCGATTCTCGAGGATAATCCCACTTCTTTTAATTGATCGAGCAATTGTTTATCTTTGGTGGTGTATATTTGTTCTTTAAGCATCAGTTGGTTAAATTCTTGATAATCAATACATCTTCTAAAAAAACCATCCTTCTCCTTTGTAAACAAGCCGGTGTTTCCCAAGGTGATACACTAGGTTCGATAAAACTTAAATCCTATAATTCTTATATTTACTTCTTTGTTCTTCCAACTTCCTTGAAGCCATTCATTACACGTGCTTTTGATACGTGCTAATCAGGGTTCTAGATTCATAGATAATCTCTAGCTGCCTATCAGGGTAGTTCTTGGTAAATTGCTAGGGGAAACGTTTGGCAATTCTTAAATAATTTCCATATTCTTGATCTTTATCTCTGCTTTCCCTCATTTGGTTAGATAACCAAGGAATGGTCGACAATCTTCCTTAGTCATCATTCTCTTTAGAGGTAGTGTGGGTATTATTGGAATTTTCTTCTCCATGCTGATTCCATAGGACTCGTAATTCCTTGATCGGAAAATGGTACGTACTTTTACTTTTCTTGCACATGCTCGTGAATGATTTTCGATTCATCATTCCTTTCTTAGGTCGTATCTACATCTTCTATAGGTATTACGCTCAAGTCATTTGCCTAACCTTAAGTGATCCTAGGTTCAATTCTATGTTCGAGTAAATACGTGTGGCGACCATGATCCTTCTTTTAAGTAAAGAAATCCTCATCCTTTGATTCGCTTATTCGATTTGAGTTCTAACGTGTCACGCATTACTATTCTCATGATAATGAGATGTGATGCACTTGTTTCAACAAAAGTAGTTTAGGTATCCGAGAAGTTTTCTCGTACCTACCAAGCTTTCCTGGTTTTATTCGTTCCATCATTATCATACTTTCTAACTAGTATGAATGATTCAGCTTCCTTTCTCTTCTTTATCGCTCTTAAGAATATATCTTCCATATATTCTTTCTTTTAAAATCCTTTCAAGAAGAATCCCTATATTAGCATTTATTATGCTATCATACGTAATATCCTTTTTGGGTATACGTCCTTTCTCTTAATCTTCATTGATTGACTAAGTGTTTTCGCATAAGTTAAAATCCCTTGTTTACCGGGAACGCGTCATACTTTTGCCCTGGCTTTATATATCTTTTCTATCTTCTCGACATTCTATGTTTACTTCATTTTAAATGCTGAGGTACTCAGATTTCACCTTACGGGTCATCTCACAAATATGAGGAATAACTTTTCAATTAGATTCACCTTAAGGTTCTTCCTTGTGAATCCCTTTCTTTGCTTATTCGAACGTATTTCCTACGCAATTGTCTTTAAAGTTATCTTGCTTAATAACTACTAAATTTCGCATAAGATAAGCATTATATCATTATATACTTAGTGTATGACGATTTCATCTCAAATAGCAATTCTACTTCTTAATCTACTTCTTTCCTTCAAAGAATTTACTTTACTCATCGTAATCAAACTGTTTGTAAAACTTATCCCTTGTTTACTATCTCATAACTGTATAGCTGGTAATTTTCTCAGCTACTCTTAACTCTTACACTTTTTCTTGAGTATGATATCCGAAAGTTATATTACTTTCGTTATACTTTAGTCCTTACTTTTAGGATTAAGACCATCATCATTCTAATCTATGCGGGTAAGGTAGTACGTTCGTACACTATAACTTAAATTCCAAGTACCAATATTATATTGCCAAGTCTCAACTTCGGGGTATCTTCCCCACCCCATTCTTGGTTTAAATGCTAGGAATAGCCTGACTGTTCACATATCTCGTTATTTGATCCATTGATCACACTATCTTTGGTTTAACCAAAGTCTCAAATACTTGAGAACGATTCTTCTTAAACATAATCTTTATCGATTCATGGAAAACGCAGAAAATTTGATACTGAGATACTATCGTTCCTTTATATCCATCAACTGAGTTTTATTCCTCTCCATACTTTTAAACACGTCCAACCTACTAATGAGGTTTTAGGGACAATCAACTATCTTACAGATAAGTTGTATTCTTTCTCATTACGACATAATAAGAGGAGGGTATATTCCAAGGATCTCATACACTTTTCTTTACTCTATTCCAGCACTAAATGCTAAAGAGTATCTCGTTCATAACTTAGTTATTATATACTCGCGTGGAGGTATAACCTGCATCTTGTCATCAAGATTTGGGAAAACCCATCTAGTGGTCGATCCACCTATGTATATCATAAAAGCATATATCTTGTCTCATTGAGAACTTCTTTACATCAGATCTTAATGTCTATCACTTTACTGATCTGAAATTTTTAGGTGATAAGGTACGTCAACCTATGTTATACTTATTGGTTTCAAGGATTGAAGAAAATTTGTCATGACAACTTGCAAGAGATATGGTTTCACAATTAAAGATAACTCTGGAGGTTTTGAAACAATATGTTCTTTGAACTGAATAATTTGGAAGATAGGGTCCGAAGACCAGAATAACGATCGACTGAGATTTCTTTGGTCATATGGGGTGGCCAGACCTGTCACAAATATTTTCTCAGTCGCATGAGGGCTTGGTTGCGAAAGGATGTTTATGATTTCTGGTGGTACTTTTCTTGAATAAAAATGAGAACTCATATGATTTTCCAATTGAAACTAGGTCATAGAGTTAAACTCAATGACAGAACTTGGAAATGAATAAACTTTGTAACCTTGTACTGGTTACCAACAAAGATCCTCATGTATACACATGTCATAGCTCTACTTGTACTATTGAGAATCTTACTTTCTAGTAGCATTCTAAGATTTCTGCCACACTGTAGAGTTCTTGGTCTATATACGTCATAAGATTAGTATCAACTGTTTCTTTGATCACATTCCTATTTTGTTTCTAACGAGAAAGTCATAGTCAATTTGGATTTCCGTCATACGTGAACATCCAAACGAGAGACTATACTCATGTCACTTATCGCATAGTGACATTTATCACCTTGAAATTATTATTCGTTTCTTGCCATCATCAACTTCCATTCATGCTCTTTGACTTTTCATGGTTCTCGTCCTTGCTCTTTGATTTCTTCCCTTTGTTCTCGTTATTCAACTCGAGATTCTTATTTCAATCTCGTTTCTGTCTCATGACAGACTAAAATTCTCATAGTTCTCTTTCTATGTTCTTTCGCAAAAGGGATCATGCGACTTAAGCAGTCTATGTTCTTTTGGGATGACATATCTATCATCAAAATAACTGGAAATTTCATAACTTAAAACATTCATAACATAATTCTTTCATAATAATCGGGCTCATTGAATTTCATGAATTCAAAGATTTTACTTTTGACATAACAATGTCAACACTTTCTCATATAACATAATCATAACATAATCATACGTTGGTAGCGAACCAACAACTTTCATAAAAATTTTCATTGAATTCCACGAATTAAAAGATTTCTCTTTTGACATATCAATGTCAATGCTTTCTCATATCACTTTCAACTTTTTACATCATAAAACATCATTGCACATTTGCAATTACTTTCACTTTCAACAATCCTCATAACTTTCATCTCTTTGGAAAACATCGTTTTCCATTTTCAAACTTTTCATTTCAAAACTTTGAGAAAGGGGCATTTACCTTTTTAACTTTTCACTTTCAAAACTGAGAAAATCATTTACTCAACGCACATCAAATATTTTAAGTTTTCCATGAATATACAGTCCCATACCTGTATATCCTCGGAATCCTTTAAGTTTTCCTTTGAATATGCAGTCTCATACCTGCATATTCTTGGAATCTCTCTTATTTCTAAACTTTCATTTTCTTGAATAAAATCATTTCACTTTAACTGAAAATCATTTCACTTTAATAACTTTCACTTTCAAACTTCTCATTCTCATTCTCATTTTCAAAACTTGAGAAAATCATTTACCTCTTTCCCGGTTGAGCTTGATGTGATGGAGTGTTGAGCATAGTCAGCTAATCTCTAGAAGTCTAGTGACTCAATCTAGACTCAACTTTTGAAAGAAGGTTTTGGGTTTCAAGGACGAACTGCTCTGATACCACTTTGTAACAGCCCGCCAACCCAAAGTACGGATTAGCCGGGACTGTTACTAATAACGGGATTAAGTAAAGAATAATGACAAGGAACAACGATTGGTGTGACATATATCGGGAATATATATGGCGAGGATTAACAACATGAACGATAACTAATTATGGAATTGAGGGCATATGGTAGACAAACTCTCGAGACTTCATATCATTTAATATAACACACATATCGTTCATATGTATCGGAACATTTAGACTCTTAACAAAAGGGGTTCGGTCGATCCGAAGGTGATAAGGTTTAAACTCAAAACATAAATTATATAACTTCTAGCGAAACATGTGGAATACACATGTGACGACGTGTATCAAGGTTTAACTATCACGACAAAAGACTGATCGCTCAACATTGCTCCATCCGTCCATCATTTCAACTCGCACGTTTAAAAACAAACATGCGGTGAGTACAAATAATGCACCCAGTGAACTCATTGCCAAAACATTTTCTTTAAATTACACTGCCCATAAGTAAGACACGAGGGTTTTAGTTGAAAATGCCTCAGGCTTACTAAAACATTTTCTCATTTCTCAAAACATCGCTCGGCGAGCATTTTCTCTTTGTATGATCCATATCATTCACATATCTCATATCACATCATCATCTCATAAACTCATCTCGCACCGTAGAGGTGGCCACCTCCTCTGGTAGCGATGACCGCAGAGAATTGTCCTTTCGGCACACGATCGCCTTACTCGTGCACGTAACCCTAGCCAGAATTCGCGATCGACATAGGGTCCGATATCGATTTTCTCATCAGTCGGGGAGCGACCCAACGACTGAAGTCAGTTGGCGAACCAACAACTCATATACTTTCATAGTTAGCTTGCCCAACAACATGATAGGATCCATACATAAAACATAAACACTTTGGGCGTGTAATCATATCAACTTCTCAGTGAAAGCTTTGTAAATAAATATTTTCATTTTAAAGAAAGCATCGTAAATAAAGGGTTTTCGAGTAAAGCCCACTGGTATGGTCTTCTTTCAAGGCGATTTCCTTTCTATAATCCCTTTCTACGTCGGCGTTGATCCGCCCCACCTTAACGTAAGAACTACTTTAGTACATCCGTCACGTTCGATAGCGATGAACATTGTCTATAACGTTCTATGCATCAAATAAGGTTAACGTTGGACTTATTTGACATTTCCTAATCAATTGATGTCGATTGTAAATTTTCTTAACATATAAGAGATATTCTATCTTTTAGCACATAATGTGCGTTTTAATGTACTTACGTAACGTAAGTTATATTGTTACTAAACGCATTCACGTCACATAGATCACGTATTATCGAATTCGTGCCCTTTGACCTTGGTCAACGTTTTGGTCAACAATTTTGACCAAGTCGACCTTTAGTCAACAATTTTCCTTTAGTCAACTCAAAGTCGACATTTTGACTTTTCAATTTCTTATGTAATTTTCGATTTTAATGATACAATTCTTGTTCCAAAATTCCTATAAAATCATACTATGTCTAAAAATTATTTTAGAACATATTATGTAATTATACTTGATAAGATAAATTTATAACATTAATACACATAAGGTATAGTTTTGGTCATCTTAATTAATCAACTAAACATTTTTCAAAAATTCCAATAAATTCACATAACACTTAATCATCCTTAACTATCCTTATTATAACATAATTGTTATTTATTATGAACTATTGAATAAAATTTTCCTAAGCCATATTTGAAACTTTGACTTAAGTCCAATTAATTTTATAAATTTGATAAATTCTCACAACCATATATTATGAATTTACATCATCAATATGATATGATAACACTTAAATATGGATCATTTCTCAATATCATATCATATATTATAATTTTCGAAATTCACGAACTTAGGTACTAAAGTTTTCCAAAAATTCTATATAAATTCATATAAGCTTATTTAATACCCTAGATTATTATTTCATGCTCAAATCAACAATTAAAAATCATAATCGTCAACATATGGCACTCCTATGTTTTCGGTCCACATGAAATTTTTAATACCATGCTTAATTTTGTGATATAATTATAATACATGCTTAATAATATCATATAAACATGATTTCTAAACATCTTAGCTTATGTTACATAATTTTCGAAAATCACATGAACAAACTAAGCTTATAACATAAATTCTAACGGACGAAAATCGAAAATTCTAGCATGTATACGTAGCTCGTAGGAAATCTAACCTTTTAATCGGAATCGATTTAATCGGTGGAGGTTTATTTGATCTAAGTTTGGGATCAAAACTTTGGATGAACTCTCTCTTTTTCTCTCTAAATTTTCGGTTCTTAATGGAGCAAAATGGAGAAATTTGATGATCATATCTTATATTTATAGCACTTGGCTACTTGTAGATAATTATTACATAAGATAACACTTATTATCCTCAGACAATTGGTGAACTTTTAGTCGACTTGGCTTAGCTTAGGGACAAAGTTTTAAATTTTCTTATCTTATCATATTAATCCTTATCAAATCCAAAAATATCTCTTTCTCTTTTCCTAATTGCTCACGGCAATCTCAATTGCATGGAGACTATTCTTCAATTGTCTTAATTATGGTATACACAAATTGAATATATATATATATATCCTACTTATTCTACATAACTCACGCCAACTTCAACAATTGGCACAATTTGATTTATTTCCTATGATATTATATATACTAATATTACTTATAGGATAATGTTATATTGAAAAGTCAAGGTTTTCAACTATAATATATGTCATTATCATAAGAAGTTTCAAAAATCATTCTTACCAAATTTTAGTCCATATTTTCGGCTATATATAGACAATTGTGTAGATTACTTGATCAAATTGGTAACCATCACTTGGTTTCCAATATAGGTTACTTGTTCAAATTGAACACTATCTTATCTTTACACCTCATATCTGAGTGGATACCTTATCTTATCTTCTCATTAAATTAAAGCAAGGTTTGATTCATCAAATCTTATAAAAGAACACAATTTTAGTCCTTCTTGCACAAGTGTGCCCCCACTTGTGCAAGTTGCATTACACCTCACCTTATCCTTAATAATATCATATTAATGCAATAATTATGCTACATCAACCATAGAATAAGAATTAAATCGTTGGTAAGGTGAGAGCTTCAAGCCCGATTTCTGGTGGCGCATCCCCCACCCAAGCACAGCACGACGAAGGGGGGACGGGGAAAGCTACAGGCCGAAAAGCTTCGACCCTTCTTTGGGGGTGCCCGGTCAAATATCACACTTAGAAACCCTAGATTTCGAGAATCATAGTTACAAGGCTAGATATTTTATTTTCTTGCATTAAATAGCTAATACATAGTTATGTGATATAATATATGTTCTAGATGATGAAATAAATCATAGAAAAATATTTAAAACAATTTAGATTCATAAAACCCTAATTTTGGGAAATTAGGGTTTTCGAAACCCTAATTATTGGTACTTTTAATTCTATAATTCTCTAGCATTATTTTGATGATAATTAATATTCTTATATCATAAAATAATCATGGGAATTTGAATTTTATAATTCCATGATCGTTTGATTGAGTTATCGACTTATCTCTAAAAATCGACGTTCAAAACGTCTCAAAATATAACTAATTAATTCATCTCTAAAAATACTCGTAATAATGTCATAGGCACATTATTCGTTCTGTAATCAAGGAAATAAATTTCTAAGTTTCATTACTTAGAAATTTCATGCGCTAATGTCAAAATTAGCGGCGTTAGAATTATACGTCTGAATGAATAGCATAAGCTATATTCCTTAATTCAACGAGCATCGATGAATATCACTGATAATTATTAATTTATGATTGGTCAAAATGGAGCATTGACTAATTAAGGTTTTAATTCTTGAATTAATAACCCTAATTATGTCATTTATTATTGTAATTCAAGATTAAAATTATAGGATATTACTGTGTCGATCGTCGATCGAGACACTTTGGGGTCTATGGCTGCGACTTTCTGCGGGCTTACTGGTTGAGAGAAGTAGTAGAAGAGGGCTGGCGGTGAGCGGGGAGGCGTGACGGCGTTGAGTAATTTGGGGTTGGAGGTTTTCGATTTTGGTTGCTTAAAGGAGAAACCGATTTTGGTTCATAAGATAGAAAAAGAGGTGTGTGGGTGTAGTGAGGATAAAGATAGATGAAGAAAGGGAGGAGGGACGGCGGCGGCTCGGGCTCCGAGCAACGTCGCCGAAAAAGGAAGAGACAACGGTTCCTATTAGTGGTTAGAGAGAGAGAGAGCTCATGTGTGTGTTTGCGGATACTCCGAGCGAGAGAGAAGGAGCGATCTATGGGAGCGTCGTCGACGGCGACAATGCCGCTGGAGAGGTTGTGGCGGCGACAGACATGGTATCTAGGAAAAAAACAGAGGGTTGTCTTGTGTGAAACGAGAAAAAAAGGTTATCCTGTGTGTTTCGCGAGCAGATGGATAAGGGGTGAGTGAGATACGAGGATGAACCTAATAGACGATATATAGATTGTTAACTGAGTCGTATCGATAACGAAAATCCTAAAACCAAGGAAATAAGACTTAAACGATATCGAGTTCGTTAAATCTTAGATGCTTCTTGAAAAAAGCGAATGACGTACTAAATTATATTTCTTACGTTGACAAGGTCCAGTGTGGACGTAAACGAAAACGATAAATGATCGCTAGAAGGTACTTCAAGAAGGTCAATTCTTGAAGTGGGCTTTCTTATCTAAACAAAAAGTGATTTTATGAAAATCATTTACTTCTTATGCTTTATTGCTTTCTCGAACTGCAAATGTTTAAATGCGATATTGTCTGCCAAAATGTTTATTATTTTTTATATATACATTCGGGTTGGTCGGGCTAACAGGAGATATTTCGAATTCGGGTCCTACTGGTTGATGCCAGTTTGGACTGTGTACACTTATCCTGAACCATTGCGATCAGTCGTGCGTTTGGGTAAAGGGAGGCCTCCCTTCCGATACGTTCCATAGCCTATTTGGATTATACACTGTAAGAAAATGACTAATCAGTCGACTTTGGGAAAATGATAAAATGTTTAGTAAGCACAAGGCCTTTCAAACTAAAACCCTTGTGTCTTACTGTGGTGACGGCAGTACAATTTCGTGAATAAAATATAAAATCTTTCAGCATGTGCCCACTGAGTACTTTGTACTTAACCCTGCATATTCGTTTTTGATGTGCAGGTTGAGCTGGTGATGAAACGGAGTGGAGTTGAGCGAGATTTCTTATGTCGGTGAAAATGGAACATTTTTTTTTTGTTCACCTTGAGAATGCATCTTCATATGCATATCTCACACGTTTATTCCACTGCAAACACTTTAAACTCTTTTGAATTCTAAATATTCTAGTAGTGATTTCATAATCAACTACTGTTTGGTCATACCTTCTGAATCGACCTTATATTTAAAGTATTTCTTCTGATCTCGATATTTTATGCTTCTGTATTTACTCATATTTCCTTACCAATGATATGGCTTAGAAATCAACACTAAGATCTCCCATTTCTTTCCCTTCTTTAATCCGACCCCAAGTCGCGGTCCGACAAGACAGATCCCGGGATTAGCCGAGTTGGGCTATGACAGAGTGGTATCAGAGCAGTTCGTTTACTCTGAACCAGAAATGTTCTTTCGAGTCAAGTCTAGTTAGAATCACTAGACTTTATGAGTCAGTCGACATTGCTCAACCCCCCATTTCATCACGCTCAACTGGTAAGAAAAAAAAATTGTTTCTAATGTTTTTAAAGTAAAGATTTGATTTTAATGTTTTGAAAGTTCTATGTTGATTTTAATGAGGGAACTCGAGTGGCTAAATATTTTTGGGGCATACTGCTAATGAAAAGTGAAATGTCTTTGAATTTATATAATTCGTAGATTAATGGAACAAATATGTGATTATTTGTGGTGAACTTGAACAAATCGAAGTGCATACATGGAATTGTATGTGAGCATGGACGTACATGGATTTATATGTCAATAAGCATGCATATAATTTTGTTTATATTCATGAAAAAAAATGGTATGTTTTCCCCAAGAAAACATATACGTGCTCTAAGTTGCATGATCACTTTTACCAAGAACTTAGACTGAGTAGGATCACAAGATATCTTCTATATTCTTGAAATAAGGATTGATGGACCAAGAGAACTTGAGAACTTAGAATGCTTTTGAGTTTGCTTGATGAATGTGATGCGGAATGTTACGTGGAGAAATTGAGGCTTGACAAGCGAATGTCACTCACGTAGCTAGTGACATGGGCATAGTCCTTCGTTTGAAATTCACTCGTGATGAAATTTTGAATCAACTATCGCTTACACGAAGACGTCTGGATCGATATACAGATTAAGATTAGACTTTTAAGAAAGGACTATGATAAGTGTTTATAAGTTCGTGCTTTGAGATATCTAGTTCTTAAGAAATCCTTACTGGTTAAGTTTTGTTGTAATTAAGTTTAAGTATAATTCATCTAGAACTATGTGTCACCCTAAAGCCGAGGTAACACATGCTATGAGCTGAAGTTTGACCATATAGGCTACGTACCTAGAGTTCATATAGGAGTATCAACTCTTCTAAATTATACTAGAAATGGATTTATGATAGTTTAGGTTGAGTTCAAGCGTCTTTGGGTAGATGCTCGTATTCGTAGGGTAAGGATCTAGATGATGATCATCGACCTACTTACCCATTGCTATCTAACTGGCATGGCTATGAGATAGAGAGATCTCATGAGAGTAGACCTACCGTATAGGCAGTGGTTCAGATTTTGAGATAAATTTATCGAGATATGTGTACAACGTGTATGGATCAACACCTAGAGGGCCTTATCATTCTCCTAAGAATGATGCACAACATGAAATTGCGGCATATCCATACTGAAGACAGACGGGTTTTCGTGTACAGAGTATAATTCTAATGATGGGCACTCAACGACTTAAAGTCCTAAGATTGTGTGGGACTTGTGTGTAGACAGTGGATCGTGTGGTAGATAGCATGGTTAGTATTTACGAATTAGATGTAGTTTTATAACGTCTCATGATTTAATATATCTAGTGATGACCATAGTTATAGTGTAGGTAAGACATCACAACATGTACTTAGTCGATTAGATAGATCAGTATATGTGACAGACATATGGAAGTCCGCGTTGAGGCATTTTGATGGAATATGTGATGGTCTTGTATGGATTTTTGTGGAATTGTTGTTCCATGTTCTAATGAAGTTATTAGCCAAGAATTGGTTTAAAATATGTTCTAGAATGAACTAACGACAATTGTTTTGCGTAAGATAAGAAAAATGCCTCCTAAAAGAACACCGAGACGCATAGGAGGGAGAATTCCACGGCCTGAACATCAAGAAGCACCACCCCTACCACCACCACCACCTCGTAGAATCGAGGAACTATTTCTCAAACAGAATCCACCATTTTTCAATGGAACCAAAGGCCCAGTTGAAGCCGAGCTTTGGGTTAGGACGATGGAAAGAATTTTTAACTTTCTGTACTGCACGGATCAAGAGCGACTCTCCTGTGTGACGTTTCAAATGACAGGATCGGCAGATTTCTGGTGGGAAGCTAGAAAGAAAATCATGACTCTTGAACAAGCAGAAAATTTTACTTGGAAGGAGCTCGGGAGGCAATATATATTTTCTTCATCTGTAGAAAGAATTATAACGGTAATTTATGTTAAAACGAACTAGTTTTGGACATAAGATTCACAGTTCCTAGGAATCGATAGATTCTGCGTATAGGGTTAGTTGATAACCTAGACTCATATGATTTTGTAAAATCGGGAACATATTGGTCTTAGCCTAGGAGTTTTAGGACCAAGGATTAGTCGATACCGAAAGTTAAGGTCCTATGACGATATCATGGACTCGAAGAAGCGACATCAAAACTCGAGGGTACAATGAAGAAAATGATAATACGAAATGCTGCGAAGTGTACAAATTTCGAGGACGAAATTTTCTTAAGGGGGGTAGAATGTAATACCCCGAGAAATTAAAACTTTGATTTCTTAATTTATTTAGTTAAATCGAGATTTGAAATTAGAGCGATTATTAAAATTTATAATCGTCGACGTTTCAATTTTAATTCTAACGAGAAAATTTAAAACAAATGCTGGAGAACGAATACAATTGCTAATCGAACCAGATATTTTTTATACTAGATAAATTGTCACATCACCTCACATCATTTCAAATCCCCCAAAATCCTCCACTTTTTCCTACTTTACTCCACTTTTCTTCAATACTTACCATCACACACCTATACCTCTACTTCCCTATCCATGTACTATGGAAGACCTTTATAGATATCACCACTCCTCGAATACATCATTTTCCCATCTGTACTCATCTGCTTTCAAACAAGGAAAAGAAGCAAACCATCTTCTCCCTTGCACAAGACGATGGCATCGACATTTCATAGAGAAGAGGCGGTGAGGCGTTGCCGGAGTCGAGATGGTGGCAGTGGGAAATAAAAGGAGGACGGCGTTGGAGGTAGAGCATCGGTGTCCGTCGACGGAGCTGTTCGGACGTCGGGGACGCGAGGAGGCTGGCGGCAGAGCAAGAAACAGAGAAGAATAGATGAGGGAGAGAAGGTCATAAGACGAGAGAGAGGCAGATGAGAGAGAGGTGGGAGAGAGAAAGGAAGACAAGAAAGAGATAGGCGAGAGGGAGGCAGATCTGTGCGTGTGTATTGCATAGCGAGAGCGAGAGGAGTGAAGGTGATCTGTATGTGTACGAAAGAGAGAGCGATGACAGAGAGAAAGAGATAGAAGGGAAGGAGGCGATGGCAACAGGGTCCCGCTGACGGCGGCGGTGGTCTCGCGGGTTGTGACGCGCCGTTGGAGAAGGAACAGCGACGGCAGAGTGGAAATGAGAGTGAGAAGGGTCGATATGCGAGAGAGAGTGAGAGAAGAGGGAAATTGAGAGAAAGCAGGCGTGAAGGAGGCGACAGTGCGACGATGGGTGGTTGTCGCCACCGGCGGTTCCGAGGCGATGGTGGCGATGGCGCGTAAATCTGTGAGAGAAAGGGAGGCGAGAATGGAGTGAATAGGATTGGGCTCTTAACCTATGGTGTAATACCAGAAATTTTCTTAAAAAGTATGAAATATATATATATATATATATATATATATATATATCTATATTTTAAGAGTGAATTATTTTCTTTAAATTGTGAACTAATGAAAATTTGAGTTTTGAGCGTTTTCTGAGTTGCTCGGCCAAGGCGAGGATGCGCCTAGCGAAAATGTAAAGTTTGATATTATAAGTTTTAATGTCTTAGTAATTTATAATTATGAGTTTAGCATGGAAGTTTAATTTTTATGCATTGGTGATTAATTGATGATATTAAGTGATTTGGATATAAGAATAGATTAAAACGTTTATTTGTTATGCATTAGAATAAAAATTTGTGAAGAAGTAATAAAATGGATATAAATGTACATATATGTAAATATACATCTTATGCCTTAAGTATGAAGAAAAGTGTAGAGTTTTGTGGATTTCTCTAGAAAATGGTGATTAATCACCTTATTAAATAAATTAAAAAATAAAAGAAAATTTTGTGGATTAGATTATAAATAGCTACTATTCATCATTTTCATCATTTTTCTTCCCCAATTTCGTGCTTCACACACTACATACACACAAAAATTTTCGGAAATTTCATGCTCCAAAATTTCAAGATCCAACCGTTAAATTTTCAATCGGTCTTCGAATTCAGGTATAATTTAATCTCTAGAACGTACCTACGGTTTGAAAAATTAAAAAACATGAACTTATATGCATGTTAAATTTTCGGTCCTTTCATGGATTGTGAAGAGGATGTGTTGTCGTTTGATTATTTCTTGATGTTACGTTGGATTAATCGTCGATAAACCGTTTAACGTTGAATTTTTGAGCATATGTTCATTCTTGGAATTTTTGTGAATTTCAAAAATTTGAGGCCTTGATATTGAATTTATGTTGTTTATATGCTTGATATTTGTTCATATATGTGTTGTTGGGTTGAAATAAATATATTTTAAACAAGAAAAACGTTTGAAATCGAAGCCGTTGAAAAACCCTTTTTTGGCCGAAAACCCTAGACCATGTAATGTTGTATTTTTGATTTTATTTGATCATTTTGACTTCATCTTTGGATTCTATGCTATGAATAAAGCTTAAAATGATTTATTCGGATTTTTCGGCCGACGTATTCAAAATTTGGAAAACTTTAGTTTGACGTCGAATTAGGGCTTTCAATGCTAAAGCTTTGATCCTTGGATTATGATGATTGATTTGTGATCTTTGATGATATTTAAGCATATATAAAGGTTCATCCAAGATAGACAACGTCTTGTGCAAATTTTCACGTTAGACATATGTTATGTACATAAGCTAATGTTGATTTTTAGTTAAGATTAGACCATTTGTACATGTTGATGAGTCTTATATAATTAGTTGGACATATGAAACTTAGTTAAGAGTAATGTTAAAGTGCTAGGTGGTGCGACATCCGAAGCTCAAGGACGAACAACCAAGCAAGAGCTAAAGAGTCTTTTGAAACGTCTACACGAGGTGGGGTATACTCGATCTGTAAGTCGTTGTATGGTTATAATCATTGTTGTGTTTTGTGCATGCATGTGAGCTAGAATGTTAAAGAAGTACCCACGAGGAGACCCACAAGGGGTCTAGTGTAGCGATCTACACTCGGGGAGGCCCCAAGGGCTCGATGTTAAAGAATTACCCTCGGGGAGGCCCGAGGGGCTAACCAGCGCGATAAATAATGAGTACCCGCAAGGGTAGCGCTAATGAGATAAATAATGAGTACCCGCAAGATGGTAATCATAAAGAAGAGTTCATTATGTTGTGTGCATTCGTGATTGGTTATAATCGCTTGCGTGTATTCCCATCGAGTATGTTTACATGCTCACATCCCTATTTTCATATATGTTTTGCGGTGAGAAGTTGACGATTGATCTTGGTGGAATGAGCTCCACACATACATTCTCTCGGGATCATGTTTTATGTAAATATGTTTCAAACTATGCTAGTACTTGAGTGTGTTTAAAAAAAATTAAGCGGTTTTGTCGAAAAACTATGTTGAAATGCAATGACTTTTAATGAGTACTTGTATATATATTGATGAGGGTGTGTCTCTAGTTCTTTGTTGCTCTGTTGGTGTTGTTTTGTTGTTGTTTCAGGGTTGGCATATACATATTTATAGGGTATATCTGTCCGTTCGTCAAATTTTACCTCATTGCTTATATACAATATTTACCAATATTATTATTATTGTTATTATTATTTTATAATTGTTAAAGAAAGAACGATTTTAGTAATGTCTCTATTACAAGAATGGGGGCGTTCTGGTTTGGTATCGAGCAAGGTTTACATTCTCGTGGACTTGCTAATTGTATGAACGTATCATATGTGTTTGAAAGATTTTGAACTTTTGATTGAGAATAGAGAATGTGTGGGCCATTACCGTTGCTCAACGTCGACTCTCAGGTAATTTATGTTTATGAAAAATGTTTAACTGTTTTCAAAGTTATGATGTGAGTATGCAATGAAGTGAAATGAAAAGAAAGGTTGTGTTGGGATAATGTTTGAAAGTTTTCGTATCGAAAGAAATGAGAAAGGTTAAGAAGTGTCCACAAGGGACAAAGTATATTGATTTGTTATGCACGATCTGAATTACGATTTATGCGCTTCCGACACATTCTTTATAAAGTTAAAGATGAAAGTTATATGGCGTGTTTCTTAACTTATGAAGTTTTGTATTCAAGTTAAGAACTATGTGTTATTCTATGAGAAAGAAAGTAAAGAAATTATTTCCATGTTATGAGAAAGAGTCCTCGAAATATAACCAGTAGGTCCGAAAGTAAATGGCTGTATCTTTGATTTAGAAATTGAAGTATGCCGCCAAGACGTAATCCGGCCGAAAATGGGCCACAAACCCGGATAATGGTGTGGATTTTGTTCGGTTCTTACAAGCGCTGCGGATTTATGCGTGACAAGCAACTCGAGGTGTGGCGTGAACAACCAACCGAGAACTTATGAAAGTATTGATCGGTTTAGAAGGATGGATCCACCAAAGTTTAAAGGATATGAAAGACGAGAAAATGTTGAGGTGGATCCGAGTTCTCGGCGGATTTTGAATTGATGGGTTGTTACGAAGAGCAAAAGTTTAGGTGTGCTATATACTAGCTAGTTGAGAAAGCAAGTTATTGGTGGGAGTCGCATGCTAGAACAATGATTGTTGAACAACGTCAAGCTTTGGCGTGGAATGATTTCAAAGATTTGATTAGGGATCGTTATTTCCCTCAATCTTATCACCGCAGAAAAGCGAATTTCTTAACCCAAAGCGGGGTAATATGACGGTGGTTGAATATGAAAGGAATTTTAACAGTTGTCTCGTTTTGCTCCGTATTTGGTTGATCTGAGATGAAAAGAAAGCTCGTCGTTTTGAACAAGGGTTGCGACGAAATTCGGGAAATATTAGGCGGCTTGAAATTGGCAACTTATAGGAAGTAATTGAAGAGCACAAGCAATTTCTAGTGGTTTGCAACTAGAAATCCAAAATAAGAAACGTGATTCATATGGAAAAGAAGGCGAGAATTCGGGAAAAAGTGGAAGTGGCGGTCGAGGCAAGAGATGGCAACAAGTATCACGTTCTTCGATAGGTTCGGCAAACACTGCAACAAGCACTGACAAGCATATGTGCCCAAATTGCAAGAAAAATCGTAAAGGTGAATGCTGGCTAGGAAAGTATGTTTGCTACTCTTGTGGAAAACCGGGTATATGTCATATAATTGCCCAAGTAAAATGAGAGAGCACGAAAAGAAAATGCAAGTACACGAAAGAAAGTGAAGCCCGAGCCTTTGCTATGACACTGAGGGAGATAACTCCAAGGATGGGCGGAACACGATGTCGGTATTCTTAGTGTCAATACTCGACTTTGGTTTTATTTGATTACGGAGCTACACATTCCTTTATCTCTACAAAATTTTGTTCCAATCTTGAAATGCCTTGCTATGTTAATTGTGATGCACTAGAAGTTAGTGTTCCTTCGGAAAAACTATTATAACTTCTAGGATGATAAAAGGCATAGTAATAGATTTAGAGGGGAAGGAACTAGAAGCTGACCTTCATGTTATAGATATGCGAGATTTTGATATAATCCTAGGAATGGGTGGATGGGTAAAATCATGTAACACTCGGATGTCGTGAGCGGGAAGTGGAGATTCAATGTCCGAGAGCCAAAATTTGCTTTCATGATACAAGAACAAAGGTTTCATCAAAGATTATAAGTGCAATGAAAGCAATGAAAATGCTAAGAAAAAGTAATTGCCAAGGGTATTTAGTTACCATGACCGAAACACAATATGACAAAAGTAAAATCACGGAAGTGCGGTGAGTCGAGAATATGTAGATGTGTTTCTGAGGAATTACCGTGAATTCCACGGACCGTCGAGTTGAATTTGATAGATCGGGTACAGGAGCAAGACCGATCTCAAAAGCACCATACCGAATGGCATGAGAGAATTGCAAGAACTTAAAGTTCGGTTGCAAGACTTACTTAACAAAGAATTTATTCGACCAGCGTATCTCCTTGGGGTGCTCGGTATTATTTGTGAAAAGAAAGATAGAACTACGAGAATGTGCGTTGATTCGAGGCTGAATAGATTGACGATTAAGAATAAATATCCATTGCCGGGATCGAAGATTTATTTGATCAACTTAAAGGTGCTAGTGTGTTCTCGAAGATTGACTTGAGATCGGATATCACCAACTCAAAATCAAAGAAGCGACATTCCGAAAACGACTTTTAGAACAAGATATGGTCATTTGAATTCACTATCATACCTTTTGGACTCTCGAATGCACCGGTGTCTTCATGGACTTAATGAACCGATTTTTCTACTCATATCTTGATCGGTTTGTTATTGTGTTCATTGATGATATTCTAGTGTATTCGAGGATAAAGACCAACATGCTGAACATCTCAGGATAGTATTGGAAATATTAAGAAAAGAAAAGTTGTATGCAAAGTATCAGAAATGTGAGTTTTGGCTAGAACAAGTTGCTTTTCTTGGACATGTGATTACTTCGAGAGGAATAGAAGTAGATCCATCAAAAGTTGAAGCGATAAGCAATTGGAAAAGACCAACTAATGTGAATGAGGTTAGAAGTTTTCTGGGAATGGCAGGATATTACCAAAGATTTATAGAAGGTTTTTCAAAGATTTCTGGTCCATTGACAAAGTTGGCGTGCAAAATGAAAAGTTTCGATGGAGTGAGCAGGCGAGCAAAGTTTCCAAGAGTTAAAGCAACGTCTCATGTCACTCGGTGCTAAGCGTACGATGGTATTGATGGTTTTGTTATCTCGGTGATGCTTCAAAGCGAGGACTTGGATGCGTGCTAATGCAACATGGAAATGTAGTGGCCTATGCTTCAAGACAATTGAAACCACATGAGCGTAATTATCCAACACATGCTCTTGAGCTTGCAAATGTAGTAAATCGTTGAAGATATGGCGACATTATCTTTACGGGAGTAAGTGTGACATTTATCTCGACCATAAAGTTTGAAATATTTACACGCGAGAAAGAGTTAAATCTTGACAAAGAAGATGGTTAGAGTTGGTTAAAGACTATGATTGCACTATTCACTACCATCCCGGAAAGGCAAACGAGTTGCGGATGCATTGAGCCGAAAGAGTTACATGGAAACATTACCTACCAAACAAGAAGAATTGATTAGAAATTTGAAATTAAATTTGGAAGTGGTGACACCACCGAACACCACGACGGGAATCATTTCGCACTTGTGGTTCGTCCGTAATTCAAGATCGAATTAGAAGCACGGAAGAATGATCCATATTTGTGCAAAATGAAGAAGCGAGCGTAAGAGGTACAATTCAAGGATTTGCTATCACGATCGATGGTACTCTTGTTTTCAACGGAGATTGTGTGAGCGAATAATGAGGAATTGAGACAAGAACTACTTGCAGAAGCTCATAACACTCCATATTCCGTGCATCCCGGAGGAACCAAAATGTACAAAGATTTGAAATCAATCTACTAGTGGCAGAATATGAAGAGATCCATTGAGAGTTTGTAGAAAATGCATTACATGTCAGTAGGTGAAATTCGAACATCAACGGCCATCTGGATTGCTAAATCCACTTGAGATTCCCGAGTGGAAATGGGAACACATTTCTATGGACTTTGTGGTTGGACTACCTCGCACAGTTAGAGGTAATCATGCGATTTGGGTTATTATTGACAGATTGACAAAACCAGCTCATTTTCTTCCCATGAAAATGACTTTTAGCATGGATCAGTTAGCTCAACTCTATATTAATGAGATTGTAAGGTTACATGGGGTGCCAGTGTCAATTGTGTCAGATCGAGACACTAGATTTACTTCCAATTTTTGGAAAAGTCTCGATCGACTTTGGGCACGGGTTAAACTTGAGATGACTTACCATCCTCAATCAGATGGACAGTCAGAGCGAACTATCCAAATTCTGGAAGATATGCTCCGTGCTTGTGTGTTAAACATGGGCGGAAGTTGGGAGAAGTATCTACCATTGGTTGAATTCGCCTACAATAATAGCTATCAAGCTACTAGTGGGATGGCTCCATTTGAAGCTTTGTATGGGAGGAAATGTAGGTCACCAATTCATTGGGATGAAGTTGGAGAGAGACGGACTTTAGGGCCTGAATTAATTGCAGAAACAGTTGGAGTTATCACAAAGATTAGAGAAAGAATCAAGATAGCTCAAGATCGTCAGAAATCATATGCTGATCAAAGACGAAAGGATATACATTTCGAGGTTGGTGACAAGGTATTTTTACAGATAGCGTCGATAAAAGGAGTGATCAGATTTGGTAAGAAAGGAAAGTTACAGCCTCGTTATGTAGGGCCTTTTGAAATACTTGAATAGATAGGAAATGTGGCATATCGCCTAGCTTTACCTCCAGACTTGGTTGGCGTTCATGATGTATTTCATGTGTCGATGCTTAGGAAATATATCTCAGACCAGGTTATGTTATATCTCATGAGATTTTACAGGTTTCACCTAATTTAACACACGAAGAGTGCATACTCTAAGAAATCGAGAAGTACCTTTGGTGAAAATAAAGTGGAGTAGACATGGATCTGAGGAAGCCACATGGGAAAGAGAAGACAACCTTTTAGTTTGATATCCCAACCTTAAGGACTTACCAGGTTAATTTCGAGGACGAAATTATTTTTAAGGGGTAGAATGTAATACCCCAGAAATTTTCTTAAAGAAGTATGAAATATATATATTTATATATATATATATATATCTATATTTTAAGAGTGAATTATTTTTCTTTAAATTGTGAACTAATGAAAATTTGAGTTTTGAGCGCTTTTACGAGGTTGTTCGCCAAGAGCGAGGATGCGCCTAGCGAAAATGTAAAGTTTGATATTATAAGTTTTAATGTCTTAGTAATTTATAATTATGAGTTTAGCATGGAAGTTTAATTTTATGCATTGGTGATTAATTGATGATATTAAGTGATTTGGATATAAGAATCGATTAAAACGTTTATTTGTTATGCATTAGAATAAAAATTTGTGAAGAAGTAATAAAATGGATATACATGTACATATATGTAAATATACATCTTATGCCTTAAGTATGAAGAAAAGTGTAGTGTTTGTGGATTTTCTAGAAAATGGTGATTAATCACCTTATTAAATAAATTAAAAATAAAAGAAAATTTGTGGATTAGATTATAAATAGCTACTATTCATCATTTTCATCATTTTTCTTACCCAATTTCGTGCTTCACACACTACACACACAAAAAAAATTTCGAAAATTTCATGCTCCAAAATTTCAAGATCTAACCGTTAAATTTTCAATCGGTCTTCGAATTCAGGTATAATTCAATCTCTAGAACGTACCTACGGTTTGAAAAATTTAAAAACATGAACTTATGTGCATGTTGAATTTTCGGTCCTTTCATGGATTGTGAAGAGGATGTGTTTTTGTTTGATTATTTCTTGATGTTACGTTGGATTAATCGTCGATAAACCGTTTAACGTTGAATTTTTGAGCATATGTTCATTCTTGGAATTTTTGTGAATTTCGAAAATTTGAGGCCTTGATATTGAATTTATGTTGTTTATATGCTTGATATTTGTTCATATATGTGTTGTTGGGTTGAAATAAATATATTTTAAACAAGAAAAACTTTTGAAATCGAAGCCGTTGAAAAACCCCTCTTTGGCCGAAAACCCTAGACCATGTAATGTTGAATTTTTGATTTTATTTGATCCTTTTGACTTCATATTTGGATTCTATGCTATGAATAAAGCTTAAAATGATTTATTCGGATTTTTCGGCCGACGTATTCAAAATTTGGAAAACTTTAGTTTGACGTCGAATTAGGGCTTTCAATGCTAAAGCTTTGATCCTTGGATTATGATGATTGATTTGTGATCTTTGATGATATTTAAGCATATATAAAGGTTCATCCAAGATAGACAACGTCTTGTGCAAATTTTCACGTTAGACATATGTTATGTACATAAGCTAATGTTGATTTTTAGTTAAGATTAGACCATTTGTACATGTTGATGAGTCTTATATAATTAATTGGACATATGAAACTTAGTTAAGAGTAATGTTAAAGTGCTAGGTGGTGCAACATCCGAAGCTCAAGGACGAACAACCAAGCAAGAGCTAAAGAGTCTTTTGAAACGTCTACACGAGGTGGGGTTTACTCGATCTTTAAGCACGTTGTATGGTTATAATCATTGTTGTGTTTTGTGCATGCATGTGAGCTAGAATGTTAAAAAGTACGAGACCCACAAGGGGTCTAGTGTAGCGATCTACACTCGAGGAGGCCCTGAGGGGCTAACCAACGCGATAAATAATGAGTACCGCATGAGGTAAGCGCGATGAGATAAATAATGAGTACCCGAGGTGGCTCAATTAAAGAAGAGTTCATTATGTTGTGTGCATTACGCAATTGGTTATAATCTTGCAGTGTATTCCCATCGAGTATGTTTACATGCTCACATCCCCTATTTTCATATATGTTTTGGTGAGAAGTTGACGATTGATCTTGTGACGGAATGAGCTCACACATACATTCTCTCGGGATCATGTTTTATGTAAATATGTTTCAAACTATGCTAGTACTTGAGTGTGTTTAAAAAAAAATTAACTCGGTTTTGTCGAAAAACTATGTTGAAATGCAATGACTTTTAATGAGTACTTATATATATATTGATGAAATTTGTGTCCCTAGTTGTTGTTGCTCTGTTGGTGTTGTTTTGTTATTGTTTCGGGTTGGCATATACATATTTATAGGGTATATGCCATCCGTTCGTCAAATTTTTACCTCCGCTGCTTATATATAATATTTATCAATTATTATTTTATAATTGTTAAAGAAAGAAAGATTTTAGTAATGTCTCTATTACAAGAATGGGGGCGTTACATATGGTTTTGTTTTTGGGTTATTTTTGGTTGGACTTGGGCCTAGGCTTCATTATTGGGCCGCAAGTAAATAATTAGTAGTGGGCTGATTTTAATTAGATAATTGAGCCCATTCGAAATCAGACTATATTTGGGCTGGAATTTAATTTCCTGCTTTGGCCAAATTCGAATTCTTAACTAATTGGAAATGGACTGTTTTAATTAAATTATTGGATCTAATTTAAATTAATTGTTTGGGCTTTTAATTCATAAATTAAATTAAAAGAGAACCTTTAATTAGACAACTTACTAGGGTTTAGTTTATTTCTTTTTTTTGTTGGGCATAATAATATGGGCCAAATAGTTGGGTCTCTGAAATAATTGAGATATGGGCTGAAAAATGGAAAATGAACCTTGAAAATTAAATAAAAGATGGGCTCTTGAATTAAATTGAAGGTGGACTTAGATTTATTTTAAATGTTGGGCTAAGAATTTAAATTGATAATAGACTTGAATTATTTCCATTAAAATTAAATTAAGGATTGAACAAATTTCTTATTAATTATATATGAGGTTTAATTCTAGTAATTAATATTTGAAATTAATTCTTAATTAATTAAATAATAATCTAAATACCAATTATTTGGATTGAGTTATTTAAATTCGTTAGATTGAATTGATAATTATTAGTTGGACTAATTGAGTTCTTATAATTAAATCGAGAGGTGGAACCAATTTAATAATTAAATAAAATCTAATTTTTAGGAATTGAATAGCATAATTAATTAATTATGTTAAGGGATGATTTGAGAATTATTCTTTTTAAGTGATATATTTATGTAATGAGATGGACCTTAAGCAAATTGCTAAAAAGGTGAGGTTGGAACTAAATCATAATTAGTGGATATCTAAGATGAATTAAATTAATTTGATTGATTAATCAAATATTTTGGACTTTTAATTTGATCCTTTTAATTAAGTTTTAATTATGAATTTACTTAATTAAATTAGAGATTTAATTTATTAATGATGTGATTATGCCAAGTAGATGCTTGAGAAGAATTATTTAAATTATTTTTTAAATGGTTGTTAGAAGATGATTGATGTAAGAGAAATCCTTATTGATTGTGTAGTATTAGTTTGGGTTTCTCTGTTAGAATATGTGGGACGTGTGAGGCGAGAAACGCGGCAAATAAGTGTTAGTAATGATTGAGGGACTGGAACTTGGAATTATTGATACGTGTTAGCAAACGGCGAAGATTAGTTATGAACTTAGGATTCATATATTGTATGAAACGACGTGGAGAAACATCGATGGAAGGGAAGAATGCAACGATGTAGTGTCACCTATCGTCATGGCTATACGAACCTAATAGACGATATATAGATTGTTAACTGAGTCGTATCGATAACGAAAATCCTAAAACCAAGGAAATAAGACTTAAAAGATATCGAGTTAGTTGAATCTTAGATGCTTCTTGAAAGAAGCGAATGACGTACTAAATTATATTTCTTACGTTGACAAGGTCCAGCGTGGACGTAAACTAAAACGACAAATGATCGCTAGCAGGTACTTCAAGAAGGTCAATTCTTGAGGTGGGCTTTCTTATCTAAACAAAAGGTGATTTTATGAAAATCATTTACTTCTTATGCTTTATTGCTTTTTTGAACTGCAAATGTTTAAATGCGATATTGTCTGCCAAAATGTTTTGTAATACCCCGCAGAATTAGATGCTTAATTACGGTATTTAAAAACCCGTAAACTAGAGTTTAGCCGAGTTATTCAATCACTAAGATATCGAATAATGATTTCGATTGTTTACGAAGGAATGAATTCCTATTTTATATTCACGGAGAATTGTGAATTAAGGAATAAAAGTATATGAAGTGTATCGGCAGTATTATTTTAACGTCGATCGCGTATCGATAGTTAAAATTCATGATATTTTCTAAAGCAATTAAGCTTAGAATTAAATTCCATTATTAATGGAATAATGTAATAAAGTGATGATGACCATTTCAAGATGAGTCGATAATGAGCGTTTGCAGCGTTTTCAAGCGTTAACGTTTTGAGATGAAGCAGCGTTTTAATCGATCAAGAAATTATAGGAATTAATTTCCTATGATTAATATATGTAATTACAGTATTATTTAGCATTAAATCAATGCTAGATCATCAAGATTTGGTAGTGACCAATTTTTCAAACATTTGAAAACCCTAATTTTCGAACTCGATTTTTATCGCATAAAATGATGCCATAAATTTATCCTATGATATTATTTATCATCTAAACTATATGTCATAACATATATCAATGTTTGGCATGGAAAATAAAATTTGGACCCTTTGGCATAGTGTAATAGCGAGAGCTATATACACATATATACTAAGCACTTATTTGTTGATTTACCTATTACATGTATCTAAGTGACATTGGATTAATTATAACCTAACTACACTATTAAAATATATATATATATATATATATAGGTACAATTTAGTGCATGTAATGTGAGTGTAGTGTGTAGTGTAGGTGTGCATGTGTGTAGAAAGACACATGCCCTTAGGTGTCACCACCATAAGCACCCCACCACCTACACCATTTCAGCCATTCTCCACCACCACACAACCCCCAATTCAGATACAGCCGTCCCTTTCTCTCCTCCTCTCTCAAAATCTGCAAGGGGTTGAGAGCTCTCCCCCACTTTCATCTCAACCGAGCATGAGCTCAAGTCGCACCTCCATCTCTCTCAACCTTGTCAAATTCTGATCCAAGGTAAAGGCCCTATAACCATAAGTTTATTTTGGTCAAGATATATACATGCATGTTCATCAATATGCTTGAATGTGTTGGGTTTATGCTTGAAAGTGATTGCATGTTGATTTAATAGGTAGATTCAAGACTTTTGATCACTGCATGTTGATTTCCTGGACGAACAGCAACTTCACGAATTTATTTGACTAAGTTTCAGTGGTCCGATGATTGTAAATTTTTGATATGTTAAAATTATATGTGTCTAGTATGCCTCTGTAAATTTCAAGTCCATCCAACTTGATTTGATATTTTATTTGTATTTATCAAAAACACTGCACAAATCTGCGAAATCGCCGTGTTTATCACCCATAGTACGTGGCTTTCGTTTTAAGTTTGGCTAATGATAAAACTCTAAAATTTTGCAGAAACATAATTCAGCATGTCTAGAAGATTCCTGTAAATTTTCAGAATTTTCTAAAAATCTTTACTATTTATTCCAGATTTTACAAGATAACTGCACAAAATTGTCACGGGAGTGATAGCTTGTGGTAAAATATTTTTATCTCCCAATCTATTGTGAATCATTGAGTGAGGCTTTTTCTAGATTAAACTAGACTTAAGTGGATTTTCAATATGATTGGTTTCATTCCCAGATTCCTTATAATGAACTCACGGTGAATTTTTAAAATTGATACATTACAGTAAGCTTTTTGGACAAACTGCCTTAGAAAATTACTATGTTAATAGGCTGTTCGAGTATGACTTTTACGTGAGATGTTCAAGCCATTTGTAGTCCGATTTGGACTTGGGTTTCTTCATAAGAAATGTTCCTCACCATGTCTAGTTATGATCTGGAAAGTTTGATCCCAAACCAAGTTTTATAGGTATACCTTTCATCGACCCAAAGTCACCTACTGGAAACTGTCCATTTCAAACTAGTCAACTTTGGACTTATGTATTTCTCGATGCGTTAGATATTTTCCAGTGTGGTCTTCATGACATATGTAGTACTTGTTACAAGGTTTCTAAATTGGTAGCCTGCAGCCATTTGTGCATTGTGAGTCAAAAGTTACGAGCCTCATAAAACCCCTCGTCGTTAAGCTAAAACTGGAAATTCGAAAAAATTTATAAGTATAGAAGTCAGTTTGAGTTGCCCACTTTGAGACCCTTTATCTTCAGAACCACGACTCTTTTGGATTTAATTCCTTCTTAGAACTTGTAGTACATGTTTAGAGGTTTCAGAATGTATCTTTGTGCGACCATACGTATTCTGAATCGAGAGTTATGGGTCGTCAAAGCACGTCACTGGGTTGTTTCAAGCTGTTTTTGCTGAAATTAAACACTTGAAATTTGACTAAGTGTTGGAAACCCCTATGAAGTATGCCTTATGTGACTAACATGCTATTAATCGATGCATTCATTATGTTATGTCGCAAGGTGCGATAGAGCATTATAAAATGTACGAATTATGATAAAACATCATGATACGATATTTTCACGAAGCATACCTTAACGTGGAATATTTGACTAGGTCTTACCACGTGGTCGATTGAGTGTATATCATACCATGATATACACTAAAGTAGAAATATGGGTTCTAAGACCCAATGGATTTTTCCAGCTCCAAAACCTCAAGACCAAGAATAGATAGGCTAAAGCTAGGACTTACGGTCAAGAAATGGGATTAAGGCAATCTACTGATCCGGTGGGCTTTACTCTACTCAAGAATAAAATGCTTCGAAATATTTATTTACGATGCTTATTTCAACCGTTGTTAAATGTTTACAAGATTAAGCGCGAAAATGTTTATGTTTTGTGTATGTATCCTATCCATGAGATTGATATGAATGACATGAATGATATGAATGTGTTGGGTCACTCCAACTTATGAATGAAATCGATATCGGATTCTATCGGAAGGCTTATACCGCTAGGATTAACATGTACATCGATGGTGATTGCGTCTTTGTAAGGACAATTCACGGCGGTCACGGGTCGAGAGGAGGCCTCCTTCACGACTTTCGACTATGATGATATGATGAAATGATGATAAGGGATACGGATCATACACATCAAGAAAAATGCCTGGCCAGGCGATGATTTTGAGAAATGATGAAAATGATTTTAGTAAGCACAAGGCATTTTCAACTAAAACCCTTGTGTCTTACCATGATGTGGCAGTGTAATCTACAAATGATAAAATGTTTTTGGCATGAGTCCACCGAGTGCATTCTTGTACTCGACCACCGCATGTTTGTTTTTAAATGTGCAGGTTGAGCAGATGATGGATGGAGCGGTGTTGAGCAATCGAAATGTTGTCGCCGATATCTTTATACCTTGATAGTACATCGTCATATGTACTTATCACATGTCTTCATTGCAAGAACCTAATTTATGTACTAGAGTCCAAGAGCATGCTTGACATATGTATTACGCTTATTAATGAGAGTCTCCATGTTTATTCTTTCATGTATACAACTATAGTCCCTGCTAATCCGTAATTAGGATTGTGGGGCGTGACAGAGTGGTATCAGAGCGGTTCGCTCTTGAACCCAAAATCTTCTTTAAGGTTAAGTCTAGATTGAGTCATTAGACTTCTAGAGATCAGCTGACAATGCTCAAAACTCCATCACATCAAGCTCAACCGAAATGAGGTAAATGACTCTTTTCCCAAAGTTTTGAAAATTAGCCTGGCCGGACGAATGTTTATGAAATGATTTTTTTTAAATAAAAGGAAAAGTTTGATGTGAAGGATGATTGAAATGATCTTTGAAAAGAAATGAAAGCTATGAGAACGGTTGAAAATGAATGATATGACAAATGACTTGTCAAGAAAGTTATGAAAAGAAGGAAAATATAAGAAAGATGATGACAATGATATGAGAAAGTTTGTACGATATGCGAAGATGAAATGTTTGAATTTACGAAATGTAATAAGGGTTCATTATTATGAACAAAGTTATGATTATTCATGTTTTAAAATGATTGAGATTGGACATTTATTTGTCGAATACGATATGTTGAATTCTTTAAATTCAACGAAATACGTCTTGTACAAATGAACTACGTAGGAATATTGAGTTTTACTTCAATCTCAAAGTTGATTATGATGATGAGCATGCTAGCTCAACAGAGCGTGAACTTTTAAGAAGCATGATCACTTTTACGAAGAACATAGAAGTAAGAACTTCCTTCAATTACAAGAACAAGATTAGTGATGGATTTGAGAACTTCATTCCATCTTGAGTGAAGAAAAGTGAAAGATTTATACGAAATTGTTCGACCTCGACATATACGACCTCGGCTTCAACCTCGGCATGTGTATTTGTCGACTTGAAATCAGCAATATTCTGTACTACCTCGACATCGGTAGCGGCATATACGACCTTGGTGTCGGCATCGCTATGACCTCGGCGCTAAAGCGTGTAAATTTCCCTGCACTGCGCAGTGATTTTGTTTGACTCGTTCTCGGTCGTGTGAACTCCGATTTACGTCGGTTTTCGCCACGTGCTTCTAATGCACTGTACTTCATTTCTTATGGAGGACCAAATTACTGATTCCTACTCCAGAATTCATGAGAATCAGTTGAAGTTAGTTCTATGATTTGAAAAGAGTAAGGCATTTATAGTATGATACGAATCCTAGAATGTTACTAAGAAAGTAAGATCTTGATACAAGTAGAACCTTGACATACATGAGAACTTTGTTGATGACCTATTACGGGTATATAAGCTTTCAAATTATATCCATTACCCAATTTACATCATTGAGTTTAACTCATGACCTAGTTCAATTGAGAAATCATTCGAGTTTCTCTTCTTACGAAGAAAATTCCAACTCAAAATTTACAAAGTGTCCTTTGAACCCAAATCCTTGCGTGATGAGAATATAATTGTGGACGGTCCGCCAGCCCATATGACCCGAAATCTCGATAGTCGTCATTCAGTCTTGGACCTAGAGCCCCATTTATTGATCGAGGAACATATCGATTCAATCATTGAAAGATGTTATCTTGATGGGTGAGACATACCTCACGTAAGTAGTCGTGATAATCTCTTCTCGACTCTTGAAACCATCAAGTAAGATGAAGTTGACTTACCTTGTCACCTAAATGCGAATTAGTAAAGCGATCAATATTAGACATGAAATAGGTTGACTTATTTTAGTCACCCAAAGTTTCAGACTAATAAAGTGATGAACATCAAGAAATTATGATGTAAAGAAAATCTCGATGAGATGAGATATTCTTCCTATGATACACACCGATGTGAGATACTCTTTAGCGTTGAATCAAGAGTAAAGGAAGTATATGTATCATGGGATATTAATTTCCCTTATTATGTCATGACGAGAGCAATTACAACTTATCTTTAAGATAGTTGGATGTCCTTGAAACCTCGTTAGTAGGTTGGACATGTTTAAAAGAATGAAGATGCATACAAGATATTCTTTTCAAAGAATATATATATATAAAGGAAATGATAGTGTCTCGGATAATAAATCTCCGCCTTATACCTCGGTCAATGAGATTATGTTTGAGCATAATCGATTCCGAGTAATTAAAACTTAGTTAAAAAAGATAATGAGATTGAGGAATCATAATCCTCAAGATTGTGTGAGCGACGAGGATAGCCCTAATATGTGAACTAAGTATGGAGGAAATAACTCGAGGGCGAGACATGGAAATAAAATGCTTAGAATTTAAGTTATGGATGAAGGTACTACCCTACCAAACCATATAATGATGATAACGGTTTTAGTCACGAAAGTGGAAACCGAAGTATAAAGAAAGTAAGATTACTTTCGGATACCATACTCGAGAAAAGATAAAAGTCGAAAATAGCGAAGCAATTACTGAATTATACAATTAGATAATTCACGATATGAAATAAGTTTGAAATGTTATGACTTGATAAGTAAGGTAATTCTCTTGAAGTAAGGAAGCGGATTAAGAAATAGATTCATTATTTTGAAATAAATCTTAATACTCTAAGTTATAATGACACGAAACGCTTGTCTTGTGTAACAATAGTTAACAAGCAAGATAGCTTCTATAGATCCGCAAAGGAAATCGACCAAGAGAACACAGGAAGAGATTCACATTGAGGAACTTTAAGATAAATCAATTGGAAAGATTATCCCTCACATTGTGACGACCGGTAAAATGGGATATTAAGTATCTCTGACATGGAAATGAAGAAATCATTGAATGTCGAGAAAATGGTAAAGATATTTGACGTCAAAGCAAAAGTATAATACATCCCCAGTGGACAAAGGGTTTTATCTATTGCGAAATTGCATGATGAATCAATAAAAGATTAAGAAGAAATGGCGTATATCCAAAGGGAATTAAATCATTCATCTTGGATTAGGAATAAATGATAGTGATAGAAACATGACGATCTCTAAGATGAGACTTAGTTATGGAAATATATCGATATCGAAGGATAAGTTGATGTAAACATAACCATGAATGCTATTAGTAAAAGCATAACGATACTAATACCGAGAAGTATAGGGTGAATGAGGCAAATGAAGACCATAGCAAGGAACATAAAGTCCCAATGGAAAGGACAATGACATATGAAATAGACATTTACTTGAATAAGCAGAACACCGTGAGACCAAAGCCTACACCTTGCATCGAAAGCAGAACAAAGCAGTAACCAAAAGCGAGAATATGTATGAGGAAAATTTCTCGAATAGCCATAAAATTTTGTTCAATTTAGGTGCTTCGCTTTTGACATCGCACAAGTATGTGTAGAAGCTATAGAACCCAATTCGGGGTAGCGAATCAAGAAATGAAAATCTCCTTACCTATCGAGAATTTTGAACATCGCAAATGTTGCTCAAGCTCGAATTGAACCTAGAATCGCCTAAAGTGCTACCCAATGATTTGGATCATTATATCTATGTGGAACGTAGATATAATTTTAGAACAAGTTTGAAATGGTACGTCATTCATGTGATTAGTGACTGGGCTAGCCTTTCCGTTAGAGGTTCACACTGACAGAATATCGGTACCTTTGTTAAGCTTATGCGAATATCTTTAAGGCAACATACGACTGAAAATGTAAAGCGTAAAATGAGTATTAAGATAAGTGTAATGAGTCGTGTCACAAGTAGTCTACTGGGTTATATCGTCTTAAGATGTATAATTCATTAAGAGATCCTTCTTATTTAGAAATCCCTCCATTGCTTAAATTAAGTCGGTTTATCTAAAAATATCCGTTCTGACGATGACAAGAAAAAGGAGTTTAACGGGTAAGAGTTAACCCAAGGCCTACAAGGTTATAACTCACACGCAGCGTATCGGCTCTTTTAATATGAATTAGGAATGAATTTAGAACAGTTTTGGGGAAAATTTTTGCACCTCGATTGGATACTCGTAACTATAGAGTGTCGAATGAGGATGGTACCAACGACGTATCTGTCGGTTTCAATGATTAGAAGAATTTTTGCAAAGAAGTATCGAGAATATTTTCTCCATGATAAAATTCAAAGCACAGACGGACTTACCATGATTTGTCATGGGCTCAAGTATACATATAATGCGTAGGAAGCGACACCTCGAGTACTTGTCCGGGACCTCGGCAAGTTACACAACACGGCATAAAGGGTGGTTGTGCCACGATGTTCTAAACGCCGCCCACGTCTGTGCCGTCAATTGTACGAGAAAGAGGCGAGTGGCAAAGGATGATTTTATCGTCCTCGAAGATTAGGAGAATTACCACTACCAACTCGACCTTACTTTACGATAAAAGTAACACACACGGTACCAAGGAGAAGAAACAGGGCAGTGTGACCCTAGCTCTCCGAAAGAGAATAATCATCGATATATGAAACAAAAGCGTGCTTGAGAAAGACAAGTTTCGAGGGAGAGTGCGACTCGACGAAGGTCACTCGAGACCTAGAATCTAGGATCCTATGAGACTTATATGTAAATAATGGTTTACGATGAAAATGATGTGATTATAATATGTAAAATAAGCGTAGTTTGGAAGAATTTATGAATATGGTGAAGAAGCATCGAAGTTTTGAGTGTAAAAGAGCTAGGCAGCATAATCGGTCATTTCGAGAGACCGACCCTCGTAAGTAATGTACGAAATGTCCTCACTGAGGCATTATGATATAATGTTATATGGACTTGAAGAATGGTATCCGAAATACGAAAATGAATTGTTCCGTATAAGATATGGTTACTATGAGATAATAGTTACGCCATTCGGACTAACCAATGCACCAACCATGTTCATGAACCTCAAAAAATCGAGTGTTTCACACATACCTAGATAATTTTTATCTCAATCCTCATGGATGATGTTCTTATCTATTCAAAGGACGAGAAAGAACATAAAGAAAATCGAAGGGGTGTCTTCGACTTTTAAGGCAAGGCGAATTTTGCGAATCTGGCTTTGTAAATCTCGACTTTAAGGAGAAATATTCCTCAAGCACATAGTGTCTTTAAAAGAGAACAATGTAGATCGACAAAGGACAAAACAATTACAGATGATGAAAGGCGTCGATGACCTAAAATAAGATCATGAATTTTATAGATTAATTGACATTGAGATCCATTAAGAACTCTCTAAGGTAACAAGACCCGATGAGATAGTTACCCCAAAATAGAGTCACAATTCTCACGGATTAATAAAGTAAGGCTATGTATTAATATGAGATAAATAATAACTTATGTGTCACAATGACTTAGGCTACATGAGCAATTTCCCAACTCATGACTTGAAATAGTGGTGAATCGATTTAAGAAAAAGGATCGTCGAGACAAAGGATGGAGGAAAAGTTAGAAAAGATCAGAAAGGGTAAGAAATTTGGAGAATTTAAGAACTTCCGGGAGGCGTCGGACAACGCCTTATTATGCGAAGAAAGAATATGCGTTCAGATTGACGCAAAACTTGAAAATGAAATAATGAGTGAGGCTCACAATACACCCTACACCGCTTCACGAGATAGTACTAAGATGTACCAAGACACGAAAGAAAAGTTTTGGTGGGAAGGCGTGAAGCGAGACATAGCTTCTTTCGTAGAACACCGTCTTGTTTGCCGCCAGATAAGCGTTACACCAGCGTCCATACGGAAAGTTTCGGTAGTTGGAAATACACGGTGGAAATGGGATGAAATAACGATGGACTTCGTTCTGAACTTACCCAAACCAAAGAGGAACACCGCTATATTGGTAATTGTTGATAGACTCACCAAGAGTGCTCACTCCTACCAATCAAAGTACTTATGGATCGACAAGTTAGCCGGTTGTATGTAAAGGAGATTATACGACTTCACGGAGGCAAAATCTATTACCTCGATAGTGGCGATGAGTATAAATACCAAGTCGCGAAGACATCACTCCTATATCAATAAGTTAAGAACCCTTCACTTTTCACAAAAGTTGAAGTTATTCATCGAGCAAAGATACTTGGATACAGGATAGGAAAGATGGCACAAATCAGTAAAAGATTATAATTGTGATAAATAATCACCTAAGGAAGGGTAATGTAGAATCTAATGCCTAAGTTATACAATTGAGTCTAAATTATGGTATGTCCTTATAGAAAAGAAAAACTCGTTGGAAAGATTAAGAAAGCGAGAGCAAGTAATAGTCGTGCAATCGGAGGCAGATGTAAGAAGTATTCCCACAACCAAGGTGAAATATGACTAAAAGAGAGAATGAAGATGGGAATAGAATACTGAATTAAGATAAGGAATGAAGAGTGGAGTATTCTAAGAACCTTTGGACAATGTTATATTGTCTAAGGAAGAGATATACATATATTCCCAAGCAATAATAAGCTTAGAAATGAAACCAAGAATGAATTTCATGATCCTTCTCATACCGCCAACCAGGCGTTATTAAGATGTATTATGATTTGCGAGAAAAGTTAGATAGCGAGGAATGGAATGAGATGTAACCATGATTATTGAAGCGATGTCTCGGTTGCCAACAAGTGAAGGCATCGTATCAAATGCCTTATAAAAGTTATGATCTCTAGAGATATACGAATGAAAATAGAATGATATAGAAATAGATCTTATGATGATTTTACCAAAGTCGTAAAGAAGTTGCACTACTATATGGCTAGTAGTGGATTGACTCGCCAATTATGTTTTGTCTCGCCTATTCGGATGACTCATAGATCCGATAAGTTAGCTCGATCGTACATAAAGGAAATCGATATTTACAAGGAGTACCAAAACCTATCGGTTCGGATAGAGACTTGAGAATACCCCTAGATTTTGAACTAACTCACAAAAGAAGTTAGACACGAGGTGAACCTTAACATTGATGTCCACTCACGGCGGAAGGACGATCAAAAGAGCGATTATAAGCTTAAAGGATATGATAGAACATAAGTGTTAAACCAAGATGTAAGTGGGAGCGTATAGCACCACTGTTAAGTTTATATAGGACCGTGGTGTCGAATAACGATCAATATAGCCTTATGAGGCGTATGGCGAAAAAATATTGACCACCACTTTATTATAACAAAATGGGTGAGCAAGGTATAAAGTCAGGGCGTCGTAAGGAAGCGACTAAGATATCATGATAAAGCAAAGAATAAAGAAAGCTAAGGACAACAAAAGTCTTACTGACGTCTGGCGTAATTTTGAACTGCATTTTAAATGCGCGAATTAAAATTTCTTAAGGTTTCTCCATCTAGAGAAATTATAAGGATTCGGTACAAAGAATGATTAGATCACGATTTATAGGACCTTACGAGCTCCTAACAATGATAAGCTAGTAGCCTATAGTGATACTTCCACCACATTTGAAATACGAAATGTTTTTCCACGTATCATGATTGAAATACGAAAATGACCCATTCTCGTAAACCGATATGATGATGTGACCTCTACTCGAATGAGTTATGATGAAAATCTCGACTAATTTGATAAATGCGAATCAACGATTAAAGAAGCAAGTTTGGGTCTTTTAATGAAAATCCAATGAAGGAACCATGGACAAAAGAAAGTCGTGGTAAGTTATGATGTTAAGATACCCATACTTTATGAGGTATGCAAATTTGGGACGAAATTTCTTTTAAGGGTAGGATGTAATACCCAGAATTAGATGCTTAATTACGTGTAACAACCCGTAAAATAAAATTTTGTTAACGAAGAATTTAATCCAAAATGTTATTAGATCTTTTCCTTTTAATTGAATAAGCGAGAAATTTTGTCGATTAATAATCGAACGATAATGTAATCTGATCGAGACGATAAATTAGATCGCGAATGCGTCAATGACAATCGAAAGTAACGATTTCTTGATATCCTAATCGTCGAGGATGAGTCACAATCATCGATCCTCGCCCAAACAAAGCGAGTGATATGTCGCTATCTTGAATTATCTCAAAATTCTAATTTCATAAAAAGGGCTATTTTGAGTATAACACCAACTTGACTATATCCTTCTCTCTCTACCTCTGCAGACCAAATCAAACTTGCAGACCCAAATCTCTGCAGCCCGCAACATAACAAAACAAATCCTCCTTCTCACCTTTAACTATCTCATTTTGTTCATTCACAGACAAGAACCCCATTACAAATTCCACCTTCAAAATCTTCTCTCAATCTTACAACACACTCAAGAACAAAGAGAGATAAGAAGAACTACAAGGTAATAATTTCGGTTCTAAACATTGATACATATATATATTTATTCTTAAGCAGACATCCCATTTCCATTTCTTTCTTGAAGCCATTACATTGTCGTCGATTGGAAAATTGAAGAGGGAAGCATATCTTTGTAAACTCACCAAGGTTACGCTCCGTTTACAAATTCCTCATATTTTAAAATTTCATAAATCGTTCTTTGCTACAAACATATCTGAACACATAGAGCTGGAAATTGTTAAGCTCAAGAACATAGAATTTAGTACAAGCGAAACTAAAAGAAAAGAAAAGGAGACTAAAACCAACGACAACAAAGTAGGAACCCGTGACTTTGCCTGCGACAACGCCAAGCCTCCTCGACGGCGGCTTCGCTGAGCACAGGCGTCGCGTGGTGGCTGGAACACGGCCGGAGGCGTGAGGAGGCTGCGCAGTGTTGCGAGAGAGAGGAGACATGCGCTGCAAGGCGCGTGTGTGTGGCGAGACCCGCGAAGATGAAGTAAATGCTGACGCGGCGTGGGTGGATCGAAGGAAATGGGCGTTCGATTTCGGATCGTGGGCGCATAGGTGTGTGTGAGTGTGTGTGCGTCGTTCGTCGAAGGGCGAGATGTGAGCGAGGCCGAGTGCGGCGGTAATGGCGCGGCTCGCGGAGCGGAGAGGAAAGGCGGCAGCATGTCACGGGTGTGTCGTCGCGCGTGAGTGAGAGAAGAGTGTCGTGGCGTGTGTGATCGAGAGGGAAAAGGCCGAGGTCCCAGCGGCGGTAATGGCGTGGCTCTCCGGCCGGCGACATGTCTGTAGGAGGCGAGCGGCGGCGTCCCCCATGCGTGAGTGTGTAAGATCAGAGAGAGATGTGAGTTTGAAGAGGGGGTGGGGGGCGGCTATCTTCTTTGTCTTTCTTTCTTTTTTTTTTATTTATTTATTTATTTATGAATTAGGGTAGTTTCTCTCTTTTGGGGGCCAAATAAGTGTGGGCCGAAAATTAAAATGGTATGGGCCAAAAATGATAATGATGTTAGGCCAAGGAAATAATTAGCTGGACCAAGATTTTATTTAAGCTGGGCCGAGAATTAAATAATTGGGCCGAGCATTGGGCCGCCATTTAATTAATTGACTGGACTTTTAGGGATGGACTTCCAGAATATGGGCCTCTCTAATTAATTACATTGGGCTCTTATAATTTAAATGTGTTGGACATAAGTACATGTAGAATTGGACTATCAAGTTGTAATTGGACTTTAATTAATTGAAGTGGGCTTTAATTAATTAAATCTTTTAGACTTAAGAAATTATTTAGATCAACTTTAATTAAATAAAGTTGATAAGCTTTAACTAATTATAAGTAGACATTAATTAATTAAGTTACTTAAACTTAATTGATTAGTTTAGATAGACCTTAATAATTAATTGAGCTAGACTTTAATTAATTAATTAAGTTACTTAAACTTAATTGATTAATTTAAATAGACCTTAATAATTAATTGAACTAGACTTTAATTAATTAATTAAGTTACTTAAACTTAATCAATTAGCTTGGAATGACTTTAATTAATTAAGAGCAATGGGCCTTAATTACTTAATTTAAATAGGTCTTTGACCAATTAAGTCATGTGGAGTTGATCAATTAAAAATAATATTGATATGGGCTTTTAAATTAATCCGTTTAGTTAACTTAAATTGTGGATTTAATTAATTAAATTAAAGAACTTAATTAATTAATTAATGACATTGGTTATGTCAGTAGATGGTAGAAATATTGGCAACTTTAATTTGTAAAGCGTTTGTTAGATGATTGAACTACGGAAATATTTATTGATTGTGTAAGAGTTTCTCTGTTAGAATATATGGGGCGTGTGAGGTGAGAAGCGCGACGAGGAAATGATATGAATGAGTTATTGGAACTCGAATTCGTTGATCGCATTAACAAGCAGCGAATATTAGTTATGAACTTAGGATTCATAATTGAGCGAAGCGGCGTGAAGAAACATCGATCGCGGAGAAGAATGTAGCGACAAAGTGTAGAGTCTATCGCTATGATGAGACTAATCGAATAGATGAAATATAATTATTAATAAGTCTTATCGATAACAAAAATCCCAAAACCCGAGGACTTAAAGGATATCGAGTCGTTAGCTATAGCAATACTTCTCGAAAAAGCGAATGATGTACTAAATTATATCTCTTACGTTGATAAGGTCCGGCGTGGGCGTGAAGTAAAGCGACAAGGACCACTAGCAGACTTGAGAAGGACAATTCTTGAGGTGGGCTTTTCTTGAAACAAAATGATTACTCAAGCATGATTTACAAAGCTTTATGAAATATTATCGCATGACCGTTATCGATCGCCAAATATTTATGTTTTGTTGTGTCCATATCGAGGTTGGTTTGTCCAAATTTGGGATGAAATGATTGGTATATCGATGTGGTATGTGAATGAGTTGGTCCATAGCGTTAAAAAGGTAACGATCGGATCCGACTTAGTTGAGGACTAACTTTCGGATTGTACACGTGTATTGTGTGTTAAGGTTAGCTACCTCGACGGTCACGGCGACTATGTGGTGGCCACCTCCATAGTCTGTGAATGAATGAGCGTATGATTGATGAATAAATTACGGATATGGAACAACGTGATAAAATAGTCGGGCGACACGTTTGAGAAATGAAAAATGTTTGATAGGCGTGAGCCCTTTTAACTAAAATCCTCGTGCTTATTGTGGGCGATAATAACTTTTGACAAAGATAACGTTTTACGCAATGAGTCCTTCGAGTACTTTTGTACTTAGCCCTGCATCTCGTTTTGATGTGCGGGTTGAGCGAGATCGATGATGGATGCGAAGTGGTGCAGTGGCGATTATTTTGATGCTTTATTAGGAAGGTTTCTAGAACCTTGGGCATGCGTCGTCATATGCATGTCCACACGTTATCTATTGCCTAACTACGATAATTTTGATGCTTTGATCATAACTACTTTTATTCCGTATTGGTGGAGGTTGTACCTCGTACTTTGAATTTTGCCCGATTGGGTTATGTTTGAATCTTGAACCCCTTTTGACAAGTCCTTACGTGACTTGAGTCTCAGACAATTGCTTATCCCTTTTTGCCTATGCATTATTGAGTAATTGAATGTTTGATTGCCTTGATTAACTATGTTTATATCCATTGCTTTATCATGGGTGACGATCTATATGATCCGTACTTGATTGGAAAGTCGGATTCGTCACAAAGTGGTATCGAGCTCTTGTTCGCTCTGAACCTAGAAACCCTTTTCTTGAATCCTAAGTTAGAAGTTGAGTCTAGAAATTGTTTATGTTTGATGCTCTCGCACTACACTCCATCGTAGTCACCTTTCAGCGAGGAAGAAGGTAACTATTTCAACTAAAGTTGTTTTGAAATGATGGAAATATATGAAATGTGAATTGGAGTTTCAATATTGCCTTGTTGGGAAGTTGAAAATATTTTGGAAAATGGAAACTTTTGAAATTGAAAATTGTTCAATTGATTGGTCCTTAGTTTGAAAGAAAGTCACAAGCTTTAGGAGCTTGGTAAATGAGTGAATGAGAATACTTGATTATTCACACAACATATCGCTATTTGTGTTTATTATTGTATGTGAAGCATGATGCAAAAAGTATGTTTTCCATGAGAACATAGACTCTTAAGCGCATGATCCCTTTTGCGTCGAACTTAGTATGAAAATATAAGATATTCCCAATTTAACGAAATACTAAGGAGGAGCGAGAACATAGGGATCTTAAGGATCACAATCGAACGGATTCGATGATGAGAATCTGACGAGTCTATAACCACGAAGCAATTGCTTAGCGGGGGATTGCTTGCTATGAGTCCTAACCTCTCGGCGCGAAAATTCCGACACACCAGCGTGTTGCCTCTATCGTGGCATAAGTGAAAGAATGAACATATAATGTTAAGGAAGTATGAAAAGAAATAACAATTTGTAAGTACATAATGAGAGCGGATATGATGTGATGCGATAGCGTGAGTAGAAATAAGAAATCAAAACCCAATAAGATAGGGTGACCTCTCAGCCTTTACCCAAAGGCTAGACTTCGATCGTTACCCTACCTTAAGAAACCATACCGTCTCTTCCGGAGACCGAACCAAGAAAATAATGCGAAAAGGATTTGAGTATGTAGATCATAGAAATGTAGATTCTATAACTTTCCTTGTATAGATGTTTATTGTGTACGTGCCTTCTACTAGATACCGTTATGTTTCTGAGTGTCGACCATAGTGATACTTTCCTTTTCGGATAGCTCGGACCGTGTTCACGACTAGGCGCCTCTGTCCTCTAGGGCCACCCCGGAGGAGGTTATCGATCGTCTTCGCTCTTACCGGATGTGCCACGGAGGCGACCTTGGCGAGTTTAAGCGCCTTCACACCGCCTTTGGCTGCTGCACATGCCGGGTACATCGCACTATGATTGGTGTACTCCGCTTCGATCATGAGGCGCCATCCGTGGCGGGGATCATAGAGATTTCGGTGGACTACATTTACCGACGCCAAGAGAGCTTTGACACAGGCGGACTGCCTCGCTTTGCTAGCCACTTGAGCTATGTATTCACGGTGTATGGAGCTGCACCCGTGGGCGTATCTCGCACGGGAATATACAGCGCGACGAGATTCGGTGTGGCTCCGTCGGAGGTGCCGTCTAGCGGTGATGGACGGTGTTCTTGCCCGGCGATGGCGGGGACATGTTCGGCGAGACCTTCCGTCCCTGACAGCTCGCATTCCAGTCCTACCACCGTAGGATTCCATCTGACATTATCCGCCCGACCATCACCACGGTCATGCCATACCCATATCCACCCCCACCGCGGCTCTCCACGGTCCGGCCTGTAGCGCCACCCCACAGCACTGTGTACCACAGTCTGTGGAGATCGAGGACCCGTGGCTAGCTATAGGCAGCGTGAGAGGGCGATGTGCTCGTGCTGCTGCTGCCCACTTGACCACTTGCTTTCGAGGAGGTCATGGCGAGATTCGTCGAGACCTAGCGGTATGGAAGGCGCCGGTCATTAGGATCCGAGGCCCGTTGTCCCATGCACGCCGGGGAGGAGGACCCCAGGAAGACCGGGAGGAAGATCCGGAGGAGGACCCGAGGAAGACCCGGAGGAGGATCCGGAGGAGGACCCGAGGAAGACCCGGAGGAAGACCCAGGGCGATCTGTCTGCGATGGCGAGATGGAGGGAGTGGATAGCTCCCAAGCTTCCAGTCCTGACTCCGATGCATGGAGCCCTATCTACACCCCGGGCGACCATAGATCTAGTTCTTAGGACTAGATTATCTTTTGTCTATATACTCTGTATATCTTTTGATGCATGCGGAGGCGGCAGTCGTTCCGACATGAACCTATTTTGATGATCACGGTGGCGTGTTGATTTTATGCGCACCATGACGAGGTGCACAGTGATGCGGTGTTTGTTTTGGGCATCATACTACATGCACGGTATTTTTGTAAAGTTTAAAAGCGATGATGAAAGTCCTCGTAGAGGCGATTGATATGACATGATGATAGCTCTTGAGAGCCTTTTGTTTTAATATGGTATTATGTGGTATTCGATGTTGTTTTAAAAATTTTTTTGCTACATTATATAAATACCAAGTTGATATATATATAGATACATTAATCGATGGATGGTATAAGGCGAGATCTAATTTCATGTGTTTATGAAGGATAGGATGCCGAGAAGGAGAAATCGTGTGATAACACACTGAAGAGAAGCCACACCACCACCACCACCACCACCGTGAGGCGGATCGAGGAACTTTTCTCGGGCAAAACCGCCCACCTTCAGCGGGGACGGGAATCCGTGGGACTGAGCGTGGATTCGCTCTGGGCGAATCTTGATTTCCTCCTTTGCACATCACGAGGGCACTTTGTCATGCGTTGCCTTCCGGATATTGCGCGCCGACTTTTGGTGGGAGGCGAAGAAAAACCACGGCGGAGGAAGAGCTGGAAAGTTTCTCACAGGAGGAATTGAAGAGGAAGTGTCAGAAGTACATTCCTAAGAGTTACCGGAAGAGGAAGGAGCACGAGTTTTACAACTTGCGCGAGGAAGACCACGGTCACCGATTCGACCGATGCGTTACGTGAAATGTCACGGTATGCACCTCGGCTGGTCGACACCGGCGAAGAGGGCCGAGAAATTTCGGCGGGACTCCGCCATGAGATCGGTGTCGTTGGCTGGTCACGGAGATCGACTTACCGTGAGGCCCTCGGTCGGGCATTGGACATCGGTGCATTGCACGAAGATAGAGTCGTCATTGTGCATCCCCCGACTCACCAAGGAGATCGCGGGAAGAGGAAGTGGGAAGGACCCCACCAAGGGCAATGATCTAACACCAGCCGAGGCCGGCAGGAAGCCGTGGCAAGGAAACAACGTGCCATCAGGCGCAGGCAAGGAAATGGACGTGCTATGGCACCGCGCTGGCGGGAAACGAGTTCATCGACCCCTGTGTGTGCCCAAGGTGTCACGGGAGTCATAAGGGCGTCGCGTTCACCAATGCGGATGTTTGAGTGCGGCGGAAGGTCACTTCTCCGAGGACCGCCTGGTACACGCCCGAGGAGGAAATGGTCGTCGAATGTGTGACCAGGTCCAACCGATCCGGGCTATTCGGGCCCAACCATTCCAACAACAACCCGTTGTCGATACTATCGGCCGAATCGCGATCGTATCAACCACGGCGGCGGCGGCGACAATGGCGACGACGCGATGGCGATACCGACAACAACGGCCGCAGCCACAACGGCAACAACAGCAAAGAAGCAACAGCGGCAACACCAACAACCCTATCAACAACGGCAACCACCACATGAGGCGGGGCTATGCCTCCACCAAGAAAGAGAGTACCCACGGGGCCGCCAGGAAACTTGGCGGTGTGGGAATACTCCTCCAAATGCTGTTATCCTCTTGTTTGATCTTGGCGCCTCGCGTTCCTTTATTCTTTGAAGCATGCGTGAGAACTTAGGATTAGATCTAAATCTGTTGAACAAATTATGAAATTTCTTCCCAGTGGGAGGCATAAAACGGTAACCACATATGCTCGAACCTAGAACTTGGACTAGGCTCACTTAAGGTCATAACAGATAACCTTCATATCATACCTATAGCGGATGTGGACATAATCCTAGGAATGGATTGGTTAACGAACATAGTGCGAACATCACATGTAATGAAAGGAAAATTTCCTTCCAACACCGGAGAGGAATCTCTGAGACTTTCACGGGATCGGCATGGGAAGGAGAGTCCCAATTATATCCGCACTACAAGCAAGGGCGTTACTAAACAAAATCGAGGCCGTGCCTACCTTGTCTACCTCCGGGAGGAAGATCGAGCGAGAGGAGAATAGAAGGCGTCCCGATCGTGAAGGAGTATCCGATGTATTTCAGACAGTGCTGGGATTACCACCAAGCCGACGGATCGAGTTCTGTCGACCTTGAACGAGTTACGCCCCGTATCAAAAGATCCATACCGGATGGCACCAAAGGAGCTTGAGGAATTGAAGATCAGCTGCAGAACTCTTGGGTTGGGATTCATTAGACCCAGTGTGTCTCCATGGGGCACACCGTCCTTTTCGTGAAAAGAAGGATGGCACTTTGAGAATGTGCATAGACTATCGAGAGTTAAACAAGATAACTCTTAAGAATAAGTATCCCTTGCCCGATTGTGATCTGTTTGATCAACTTAAAGGGCGAGTCTTTTCAAAGATAGCTCTAAAGTCGGGATACCATCGATTAAGGATTAGACCGAGGAGGATGTACCTCAAAGCGCTTTCAGGTACAAGGTATGGTCATTTCAATTCATCGTTATGCCCTTTGGACTTACAAATGCCGGCGGTATTTATGGATATTATGAGCAGTGTTTCACCCATACTTAGACAAATTAGTCTTAGTGTTCATAGGCGATATCTAATATACTCGAGAATAACCAAGAACACCAAGAACAATTGAGAGCGTGCTACAAACATTGAGGCAGAACAACTCTTCGCCAAATTTAGCAAGTGTGAGTTTTGGTTAGGCGGTGACATTTTAGGTCACGTCGTGTCATGGGGGATCAAAGTAGACCCTCGAAGATCGACCACGATTAAGTGAATGGGAGTCGTGAAGAACCCGAATGAAATTCGGAGTTTCTTAGGACTTGCCGCTACTATCGAAGATTTATCGAAGGATTCTCAACGATAGCCCGACCCATGACCCAGCTGTTGAGAGGGGATCAAGTATACTGGACCGCGAGTGTGAGGCTAGTTTCCGAGAGTGAAGGAGTTGTTGGACAGCACTGTACTAGCGATGCCGAGGCAAATAAAGAATACACAATCTACGGATGCTTCAAAGAATGGGCTAGGATGTGTGTTGATGCAAGAAGGTAAGGTTATTGCTTATGCTTGAGGTAATTACGCATACACGAGTTGAACTATCCTCATGCGACACAGGAATTAGCGGTAAATCGTACATGCGTTAAAGATATGGAGCATCACCTTTATGGAGTTAGATGTGAGATCTATCACGACCATAAGAGCACGAAATATTTCTTTGAGCGAAAGATCTTAACATGGTAGAGATGGTTAGAACTAGTGAAAGATTACATTGTGGTATCGATTACCACGAGGCGAGGCTAATGTTGTAGCCGATGCCTTGAGTCGTAAATCACATCCTAGTTTGGGATGTCTCCTCAATCATGAGGAAATACTCATAAAGGAATTTCAGAAGATGAACATCGAAGTCATAGATCCTTCTCGATGATAGAGGGTTGTATTGCAACATTGATTGCAATCCAGGACTTAAGAGTCCAATCTTAGAAGCTCGGAGAGAGAGCGAAGCTAGAAGAAATACGAGCTAAGATCAAGGACAATAACCACAAAATTTCAAAGAAGCGATAGATAACGTTTTGTTATATGGCGGAGAGTGTGTGTTCGAGGCGAGGAGCTTAAGAGCGAAATCATGAAGGAAGCTCATGAGACTTCTTATCGCACACCCGGCAAAAGACCAAAATGTACCAAGACCTCAAGAAATTTTGGTGGGATGGAATGAGCGGTAGCTTCGTTCGTGAAACGTTGTTTGGCGTGCCAACAAGTGAAAGCACTCCCAACTGACCGTATGGAACCTTACAACCGCTAGACATACAAGGAATGGAAATGGGATGATATAGCCATGGACTTTGTTACAAGACTACCCAAATCACGAGAGAGGAAATACCGCTATTTGGGTCATCATCGATCGATTGACCAGGCGCATTTCCTACCCATTCGATGACACATGGGTCGAATAGACTAGCACGGTTATACGTCAGAGATCATCGTCTACATGGAGTTAGAAGACTATCACGTCGATAGGGACTCGAAATTTACATCGATTACGGATAAGCTACAAAGGGCGGGACTCGACTACACTTGATGCAGCGTTCCACCCGAAGACAGACAGACGGTCAAGAGGACCATTCGAATATTTGGAAGACATCACGAGAACCGTTGTCCTCGATAGAGAGAAAGTTGAGAACAAGTGTTACCACTTGTGGAATTCGCCTACAATAACGACTACCAGCGACTATTGGAATGGCCCGTCAAGCGCTTTTACGGAAGGAATGTCGATCACCACTTTCTTTGGGATGAAGTGGGAGAAAGGAGAGTATTAGGACCGACTACGTGGGAGAGATGATCGAGATCGTGCGACAGATCCGCCAGCGGATCAAGGAGGCCCAAGATCGAAGAAGTAATCTGCCGACAAACGTCGTAACAGAACTACATTTTGAGGAGGAGACAAGGTCTTCTTGAAAATTTCTCCATCTAAAGGGATCGTGAGATTCGGAATAAAAGGAAGGCTGCGACCACGTTTCATAGGACCCTATGAAATTACGGAAGAATAGGACCAGCGACTTACAGACTTGTATCGCCGCCAAGTTTTGAAATGTGCACAGCGTGTTTCACGTTTCACAAGGAAGTACATACATGATCCCGATCACGTGATACCTGTGAGATATTGTCCTCGATGATATGAGTTATATAGAAAGCGCCACTAAATCTTGGACCGACGTACCCACAAGCTAAGGGACAAAGACATACCGTTAGTGAAAGTTCTATGGAGACACCATGGACAAGAAGAAGCAACTTGGGAACTAGAATCAGCTATGAAGGAAAAATACCCAGATCTTTTCCAAGGTTAGCAAATTTCGGAACGAAATTTAATTTAAGGGATGGTATGTAACCACCGTAAAATAAAATTTTGTTAACGAAGAATTTAATCAAAATGTTATTAGATCTTTTCCTTTAATTGAATAAGCGAGAAATTTTGTCGATTAATAATCGAGCGATAATGTCATACTGATCGGACGATAAATTAGATCGCGAATCGCGCAATGACAATCGAAGTAACGATTTCTCGGTATCCTAATCGTCGAGGATGAGTCACAATCATCGATCCTCGTCCAAACAAAGCGAGTGATATGTCGCTATCGTGAATTATCTCAAAATTCTAATTTCATAAAAAGGGCTATTTTGAGTATAACACCAACTTCAACTATATCCTTCTCTCTCTCACCTCTGCGGACTCCAAATCTCTCTCGCAACATAACAAAACAAATCCTCCTTCTCACCTTTAACTATCTCATTTTGTTCATTCACGAGACAGAACCCCATTACAAATTCCACCTTCAAAATCTTCTCTCAATCTTACAACACACTCGAGAACAAAGAGATAAGAAGAACTACAAGGTAATAATTTGGGTTCTAAACATTGATACATATATATATTTCTTCTTAAGCAGACATCCCATTTCCATTTCTTTCTTGAAGCCATTACATTCTGTTGTCAATTGGAAAATTGAAGAGGGAAGCATATTTGTAAACTCACCAAGGTTACGCTCCATTTACAAATTCCTCATATTTTAAAATTTCATAAATCGTTCCTTTGCTACAAACATATCTGAACACATAGAGCTGGAAATTGTTAGCTCAAGAACATAGGAATTTAGTACAAAGCGAAACTAAAAAGAAAAGAAAAGGAGACTAAAACCAACGACAACAAAGCGGAACCCGCGGACTTTACGCTGACAACAACGCATGAAACCTCCTCGACGGCGGCGCCGAGCACAGACGTCATGCGATGTGGCTGGAACACGGCCGGAGACATGAGGAGGCTGCTTGACAGTGTTGCCGAGAGAGAGGAGACATGCGCTCTGTCTTGCGTGTGTGTGTGGCGAGACCGCGAGAAGATGAAGTCGTCTGCTGACAGCGTGGGTAGATCGAAGGAAATGGGCGTTCGATTTCAGATCTGTGGCGCATAGGTGTGTGTTAGTGTGTGTGCATCGTTCGTCGAAGGGCGAGATGTGAGCGAGGCGGTCTGGCGGTAATGGCGTGACTCTGGGAGGCGGAGAGGAGGCGGTAGCATGTCACGGGTGTGTCGTGCGGCGTGAGTGAGAGAAGAGTGTCGTGAGCGTGTGTGGTCGAGGGAAAAGGCCGAGGTCCCAGTGGCGGTAATGGTGTGGCTCTCCAGGGCAGGCGTGGCGTCCCCATGTGTGCGTGAGTGTGTAAGATCCGAGAGAGAGAGATGTGAGTTTGAAGAGGGGAGGGGGGGGACGGCTATGCTGCTGTCTTTCTTTCTTTTTTTTTTTTATTTATTTATTTATGAATTAGGGTAGTTTCTCTCTTTTGGGGGCCAAATAAGTGTGGGCCGAAAAATTAAAATAAGTGTGGGCCGAAAATTAAAATGGTATGGGCCAAAAATGATAATGATGTTAGGCGAAATAATTAATTTGGACCAAGATTTTATTTAAATTTGGGCGAGAATTAAATAATTGGGCGAGCATTGGGCGTGCCATTTAATTAATTTGGACTTTTAGGGATGGACTTCGAATATGGGCCTCTAATTAATTACATTGGGCTCTTATAATTTAAATGTGTTGGACATAAATACATGTAGAATTGGACTATCAAGTTGTAATTGGACTTTAATTAATTGAAGTGAGCTTTAATTAATTAAATCTTTTAGACTTAGAAATTATTTAGATCAACTTTAATTAAATAAAGTTGATAAGCTTTAACTAATTATAAGTAGACATTAATTAATTAAGTTACTTAAACTTAATTGATTAGTTTAGATAGACCTTAATAATTAATTGAGCTAGACTTTAATTAATTAATTAAGTTACTTAAACTTAATTGATTAATTTAAATAGACCTTAATAATTAATTGAACTAGACTTTAATTAATTAATTAAGTTACTTAAACTTAATCAATTAGCTTGGAATGACTTTAATTAATTAAGAGCAATGGGCTTAATTACTTAATTTAAATAGGTCTTTGACCAATTAAGTCATGTGGAGTTGATCAATTAAAAATAATATTGATATGGGCTTTTAAATTAATCCGTTTAGTTAACTTAAATTGTGGATTTAATTAATTAAATTAAAGAACTTAATTAATTAATTAATGACATTGGTTATGTCAGTAGATGATCGAGAAATATTGGCAACTTTAATTTGTAAAAGCGTTTGTTAGATGATTGAACTACGGAAATATTTATTGATTGTGTAGAGTTTCTGTTAGAATATATGGGACGTGTGAGGGTGAAAAGCGGCGAGGAAATGATATTAGCGAATGAGTTATTGGAACTCGAATTCGTTGATACGCATTAACAAACGGCGAATATTAGTTATGAACTTAGGATTCATAATTGAGCGAAGCGGCGTGAAGAAACATCGATCGCGGAGAAGAATGTAATGACAAAGTGTAGTCTATCGCTATGACGAGACTAATCGAATAGATGAAATATAATTATTAATAAGTCTTATCGATAACAAAAAATCCTAAAACCCGAGGACTTAAAGGATATAAGCACGTTAGCTGTTAGCAATACTTCTCGAAAAGCGAATGATGTACTAAATTATATCTCTTCGTTGATAAGGTCCAGCGTGGGCGTGAGCGAAAACGACAAGGACCACTAGCGGATACTTGAGAAGGACAATTCTTGAGGTGGGCTTTTCTTGAAACAAAATGATTACTCAAAGCATGATTTACAAAAGCTTTATGAAATATTATCGCATGAACCGTTATCGATCGCCAAATATTTATGTTTTGTTGTGTCCATATCGAGGTTGGTTTGTCCAAATTTGGGACGAAATGATTGGTATATCGATGTGGTATGTGAATGAGTTGGTCCATAGCGTTAAAAAGGGTATCGATCGGATCCGACTTAGTTGAGGACTAACTCGGATTGTGTACACGTGTGTGTGTTAAGGTTAGCTACCTCGACCGGTCACGGCGACTATGTGTAGGTGGCCACCTCCATAGTACGCGAATGAATGAACGTATGATTGATGAATAAATTACCAGATATGGAACAACGTGATAAAATAGTCAGGCCTGACACGTTTGAGAAATGAAAAATGTTTGATAGGCATGAGCCCTTTTTAACTAAAATCCTCATGCGCTATTGTGGGCAGTAATAACTTTTGACAAAGAAAACGTTTTCGGCAATGAGTCCACTGAGTACTTTTGTACTTAGCCCTGCATCTCGTTTTTGATGTGCAGGTTGAGCAAGGATCGATGATGGATGCGAAGTGGTGCAGAGTGGCAGTTATTTTGATGCTTTATTAGGAAGGTTTCTAGAACCTTGGGCATGCATCGTCATATGCATGTCCACACGTTATCTGCTGCCTAACTCTGATAATTTTTGATGCTTTGATCATAACTACTTTTATTAGTATTGGATTGGAGGTTGTACTCGTGCTTTGAATTTTGCCCTGATTGGGTTATGTTTGAATCTTGAACCCTTTTTGACAAGTCATACGTGACTTGAGTCATGATGAATTGCTTATCCTTTTGCCTATGCATTATTGAGTAATGAATGTTTGATTGCCTTGATTAACTATGTTTATATCCGTTGCTTTATCATACCGGTGACGCATCTATATGATCCGTACTTGATTGGAAAGTCGGGTCGTCACATTACGATATTTAAAAACCCGTAAACTAGAGTTTAGCGAGTTATTCAATCACTAAGATATCGAATAATGATTTCGATTGTTTAAGAAGGAATGAATTCCTATTTTATATTCATGGAGAATTGTGAATTAAGGAATAAAAGTATATGAAGTGTATCGGCGGTATTATTTTAACGTCGATCGTGTATCGATAGTTAAAATTCATGATATTTTCTAAAGCAATTAAGCTTAGAATTAAATTCCATTATTAATGGAATAATGTAATAAAGTGATGACGACCATTTCAAGATGAGTCGATAATGAGCGTTTTGCAAGCGTTTTCAAGCGTTAACGTTTTGAGATGAAGCAGCGTTTTAATCGATCAAGAAATTATAGGAATTAATTTCTATGATTAATATATGTAATTACAGTATTATTTAGCATTAAATCAATGCTAGATCATCAAGATTTGGTAGTGACCAATTTTTCAAACGTTTGAAAACCCTAATTTTGAACTCGATTTTATCGCATAAAATGATGCCATAAATTTATCCTATGATATTATTTATAATCTAAACTATATGTCATAACATATATCAATGTTTGGCATGGAAAATAAAATTTGGACCCTTTGGCATAGTGTAATAGCCGAGAGCTATATACACATATATACTAAGCACTTATTTGTTGATTTACCTATTACATGTATCTAAGTGACATTGGATTAATTATAACCCTAACTACACTATTAAAATCTGATATATATATATATAGGTACAATTTAGTGCATGTAATGTGAGTGTAGTGTGTAGTGTGGGTGTGCATGTGTGTGAAAGACACATGCCCTTAGGTGTCACCACCATAAGCACCCCACCACCTACACCATTTCAGCCATTCTCCACCACCACACAACCCCCCAATTCAGATACAGCCGTCCCTTTCTCTCCTCCCTCTCTCAAAAATCTGCAAGGGTTGAGAGCTCTCCCCCCCACTTTCATCTCAGCAGGGCATGAGCTCAAATCGCACCTCCATCTCTCTCTCAACCTTGTCAAATTCTGATCCAAGGTAAAGGCCCTATAACCATAAGTTTATTTTGGTCAAGATATATACATGCATGTTCATCAATATGCTTGAATGTGTTGGGTTTATGCTTGAAAGTGATTGCATGTTGATTTAATAGGTAGATTCAAGACTTTTGATCACTGCATGTTGATTTCCTGGACGAACAGCAACTTCACGAATTTATTTGACTAATTTTGTGTGGTCCAATGATTGTTAATTTTTGATATGTTAAAATTATATGTGTCTTTTATGCCTCTGTAAAATTTCAAGTCCATCCAACTTGATTTGATATTTTATTTGTATTTATCAAAAACACTGCACAAATCTGCGAAATCTCCGTGTTTATCACCCATAGTGCGTGGCTTTCGTTTTAAGTTTGGCTAATGATAAAACTCTAAAATTTGGCAGAAACATAATTCAGAATGTCTAAAAGATTCCTATAAATTTTCAGAATTTTCTAAAAATCTTTACTATTTATTCCAGATTTTACAAGATAACTGCACAAAATTGTCACGGGAGTGATAGCTTGTGGTAAAATATTTTTCTCCTAATCTATTGTGAATCATTGGTGAGGCTTTTCTGGATTAAACTAGACTTAAGTGGCTTTTCAATATGATTGGTTTCATTCCCAGATTCCTTATAATGAACTCAAGGTGAATTTTTAAAATTGATACATTACAGTAAGCTTTTTGGACAAACTGCCTTAGAAAATTACTATGTTTATAGGCTGTTCGAGTATGACTTTTCGTGAGATGTTCAAGCCATTTGTAGTCGATTTGGACTTGGGTTTCTTCATACGAAATGTTCCTCACCATGTCTAGTTATGATCTGGAAAGTTTGATCCCAAACCAAGTTTTATAGGTATACCTTTCATCGACCCAAAGTCACCTACTGAAACTGTCCATTTCAACTAGTCAACTTTGGACTTATGTATTTCTCGATGCATTAGATATTTCCAGTGTGGTCTGCATGACATATGTAGTACTTGTTACTAGGTTTCTAAATTGGTAGCCTGCAGCCATTTTTGCATTGTGAGTCAAAAGTTCTGAGCCTCGCAAAACCCCTCGTCGTTAAGCTAAAACTGAAATTCTGAAAAAAATTATAAGTATAGAAGTCAGTTTGAGTTGCCCACTTTGAGACCCTATATCTTCAGAACCACGACTCTTTTGGATTTAATTTCTTCTTAGAACTTGTAGTACATGTTTAGAGGTTTCCAGAATGTATCTTTGTGCGACCATACGTATTAAGATCGAGTTATGGGTCATCAAAGTCGTCACTTGGGTTGTTTCAAGCTGTTTTGCTGAAATTAAACACTTGAAATTTGACTAAGTGTTGGAAACCCTATGTAATATGCCTTATGTGACTAACATGCTATTAATCGATGCATTCATTATGTTATGTCGCAAGTGCGATAGAACATTATAAAATGTGCTAATTATGATAAAACATCATGATCGATATTTTCACGGCATACCTTAACGTGAAATATTTGACTGAATCTTCCACACGGTCGATTGAGTGTATATCATACCATGATATACACTAAAGTAAAATATAGGTTCTAAGACCCAATGGTTTTCGACTCCAAAACCTCAAGACCAAGAATAGATAGGCTAAAAGCTAGGACTTACGGTCCAGAAATGGGATTAAGGCGATCTGGGGTCAGGGTGGGCTTTACTACTCAAGAATAAAATGCTTCAAATATTTATTTACGATGCTTATTTCATGTTGTTAAATGTTTACAAGATTACACGAAAATGTTTATGTTTTGTGTATGTATCATATCCATGAGATTGATATGAATGAGCATGAGCGATATGAATGTGTTGGGTCACTCCCAACTTATGAATGAAATCGATATCGGATTCTATGTCGGAAGGCATATACAGCTGGGATTAACGTGTACGATGGTGATTGCGTCTTTGTAAGGACAATTCACGGCCGGTCACGGGGTCGTAGAGGGAGGACTCCTTCACGACTTTCGACTATGATGATATGATGAAATGATGATAAGGGATACGGATCATACACACCAAGAAAAATGCCTGGCCCGGCGATGATTTTGAGAAATGATGAAAATGATTTTAGTAAGCACAAGGCATTTTCAACTAAAACCCTGTGTCTTACCATGATGTGGCGATTGTAATCTACAAATGATAAAATGTTTTGGCATGAGTCCATGAGTGCATTCTTGTACTCGACCACATGTTGTTTTAAATGTGCGAGTTGAGCGAGATGATGGATGGAGCGGTGTTGAGCAATAGGAATGTTGTGTTGATATGTTTATACCTTGATAGTACATCGTCATATGTCTTATCACATGTCTTCATTGCAAGAACCTAATTTATGTACTAGAGTCCAGAGCATGCTTGACATATGTATTGCAACATTAATGAGTCTCCATGTTTATTCTTTCATGTATACAACTATAGTCCTGCTAATCCGTAATTAGGATTGTGGGTCGTGACATGTTTATTGTTTGTATATATACATTGGGTTGGTCGGGACCCAGGAGATATTCAATTGGTCTTCTTGGTTGATGTCGGTTTGGATTGTGTACACTTAGCACGAACCATTGCGGTCGATTAGATGCGTTCGGGTAAAGGGAGGCCTCATAAAACGCGTTCCATAGCAATTTGGATTATACATTGTAAGAAAATGGTGATCGATCGACTTTGGGAAAATGATAAAATGTTTAGTAAGCACAAGGCCTTTCAAACTAAAACCCTTGTCTTACTGGTGGTGACTGATGACAATTCGTGAAGAAAATATAAAATCTTTCTGTGTGGTCACCGAGTACTTTGTACTTAGCCGCATATTCGTTTTTGATGTGCGAGGTTGAAATGGTGATGAAAGCTTGGAGTTGAGCGAATTTCTTTTTCGATGAAAATGGAACATTTTTTGCTTCACCTGAGAATGCATCTTCATATGCATATCTCACGTTTATTCCTCTGCAAACTCTTTAAACTCTTTGAATTCTAAATATATGTTGAACTCTTTAATATTCTAGTAGTGATTTCATAATCAACTCTTGTTTGGTCATCTATACAGAATCGACCTTATATTTAAGTATTTCTTACGATCTCGATATTTTATGTACATATTTACTCATATTTCCTTACCAATGATATGGCTTAGAAATCGACACTAAGATCCCCATTTCTTTCCCGCTTCTTTAATCTAACCACAAGTCGCGGTCCGAGAAGACAATCCTTCGGGATTAACCGAGTCGGGCTGTGACACATACGACTTTATGTTATATTACGAGTGTAATACCATGCACTCGTGTAATAGATATTAACTCTTGATTAAGAGCTTATATAAGGGCATTGCATCCATAAGAAATAGTTGATTAAGCTAGAAGCTTGCACATTAGTTTTGAGTCGAGAAGATAGAATTTCTTGTAATACCCGGATGTTTAAAATCATTTTTGAATTATTAGAGAATTTATTTACAGAGTCCAAAATAAAAATGAAAGTCGAGAACTTGAGCTTTGAGTGAATAAAAATTCTATTAATTTTTCGCATGTAATTGATCATAATAACAAACAATTAGGTATTTAAATACATATGGAATATTAACTAGATAAATATTACACTAATAAAGAAAAACATATCTTCTCTTAATTATGTTCACATTATTTTCGAAAATTAGAGAAAGAAAAAAGGAAAAAAAATAAAAGAAAAATGATATGTACATATGGTTAATTTATAACCAAGCATGGGATCACTTTATTATTAGATTTGTAGAGATATTTATTTTTGTTTGTTTGTGGAAGATATTTATTTAATAGATAAGATAGATAAGATAAGATAATGATATTTAATTAAAGATAAGATAAGGTATTTAATTATGTTTGACCAAGAGATGATATTGATCTCTTTTAATGCTTTAATAAAGTGATTACATCACAAGTAGATAAAATTTTTGTCTCTTCCATTAGAATTTTCGAAAATGATGAAACTTAAGGTTACCAACTCAACGATCAATCCATATAGGAACTAATATGCAAACACCCAAAAATATTAGAGGCACCACCCCACAAAATAAGGGTCAATTCCAGAAAAGCAATGAGAAGGACCAAAAATCACGATGTATAACAAAAAGAAACTAACATCATTAAGCCATCCATCGCCAATCAGGCATCAGCATCAGTAGTCAATGAAAACAAAATAACATGCATTCATACGGACAAAATAGGAACATGACAAGAAACAACACTGGACAAACCAGCAATGCCTCAGCAAGGGACAAGCAAAGCATAAACCAAAACAGAATACGAAACACACACACAATAAACAAAACAATAACAAAGGATTGAGTCAGAAAAATGCCCATGGCCTACGCATCGGGAGGACCCGAAGGAGTAGGAGAAGCAGTGGTAGATGGAGCAGTAGTAGGAAGAGCATCATCAGCTGTAGGAGAAACAGTCATCTCGGCATCATGGGACACTTGAGAAGAAATCACTGGGGCGGCATCGAGGACATCTTGACGCTTACGGCGTGGCGACACGAACCTGTCAACATCCTCTTAGCCGGGCATCCCATGCGGAAGAACTTGGTGGCAGCCGACTGGGAAGCACCATCGAGTGGTACGTCGTGAGACGGAACACGGGCCTCGGTGGTGGCGGTGAGGTCGAACTCAGTGGTGAGCATGATGTTGGATTTATACCGAAGCGATTTTGGTTGAGCTTGTATATAATGTTTCATGTTACCACTATTACAATCACCTATCGAATTGATTACTTGATTGCATATATGCATGTCCTTATCTCACATATAAGTTAGATCATACGGTGTGTAGAAGATCACGAGAGTGCATATGATTGGTCGAGCTTAATGAGATATAAAAGAATCTGGTGAGACAACTTGAGGACGAGTTGTCGGTATGGTGCGGTATAGATAAGAAGTGACTTGACTTGGTTGCTTTTCTGTCTTTGATGCGTCTACGGCGTATTGATGGATCATGATGAGATGAGTTCTTCTATCGACCGTCGTGAAGAACTAGATCTCGGTGACTTCGATGATCTAAACCTCGATAAGGTATTAGGTGAGTATGAGTTCTTGACCATCACTTTGACTTGTTATGGGTGAGGTTATATGTTCTAACTTGATATTCTCCGCATCTTGGGTGGTGGCGGTGCTTATGTCATGCTAGTTATCATGTCGAGTCAAGTATCCGTTTAGGATGATGGCGATCATAAGGAGCTCAAAGGTTTATTGTACTAAACCCTGCGAGTTGAGTTAGCTCAGTACAATAATAAGGTTGAGTGGTACTACTTAAGGAATTAAAGATATTAATTATTTTAAGCAGTTAGAATGCTCTAAATAATTAATGGACGTGCGATATCTTAAATACGGGGATTCGTAATGTCTAAGTGCAAGCCCGACTCACCTTCGGTAATAAAGGGGTAAGTCAGCATTTATTCTCTAGTGGCATGAATAAATGTTTATAAATTAATTTATGTTCTGGGCTGAACATAAGATAATTAATTTATTTGAGGCCCATCTTTATTCCTTGCATTTGATCCACATTTTGGCCCGTCCCGAGCCCGTTGCTTAGGAGGAAAATGGCGCCTATTATGTTCTTATGGTAATGATTTTATTCTCTTTATCTATAAGGATATAATTATATTTATAGGATATGCATGGATCCTTTCCTTATGGGATTATGGTAATGCGTTATAAATATAAGGTAAGAGATAAAGTCTAGGTTAATCCTCAATTATTAACACCATAATTTTCGAGAATCCTAGTGTGTCATTGGGAGGAAATTTTAGAAATTAGAGAGATTTGGTGATTTTCGAGCATTCTCCATAGCTTATCCTCGCTCGATATTGGAGATTGGGCGTGGGGATACGATCCGGAAGATCAAGCACGAGTCTCGATCGATCCACCTCGTGATTCAAAGGTAAACACGAAAACCCTACGTGTTGCAATTAATTATATAGGTGCATGCTAGAATATAATCAATGTATGGTGAATTAAATATCGAAGATAGATCATCGGAGAGGGCTAAACCCTAGTTTTTCCTACATTGGTATCGAGCACAGGATCGGTATCTTGGCTCATTGGATTAATTCACGTTTGATTATTACGTGCGCTATATATTAATTGTGAATCATCGTTCATCGTTGCTCGTTTTATTTTTATCGGTTTGGTTTTTCACGAGAAAATCCGTGGTTAGATTAGATTTTTCCACGTAAATCTTATCGTAGCGAGCGAAGAACGAGGGCGGCGAGGCTCGTAGGAGAAACTAATGCACGGCACGCAGGTGCAAGGTGCCATGCAGCGTTCGGCGTGTCGGCGGACGAGGCGGTCGGCATCGGAAGCAGCGAAGGCGGCGGGCGCACGGCTCGACAGGCCAGGCGATGCGGGGCACGTGCTTTGCGCGCGGATGCATCGGCACCACTCGGCGCTGAGCGTGCACGCTCGCGGTGCTCGTCGTGGTTCGCTGGTGCCTTCACGTCCGCGAGGGATGCGTGCGTTTGTCGCGCGAGATTCCCGTGAGGGCAACGGGGCACGTGTTTGTCATGCGAGATTCCCGGCACGAGCAACGGAGCACGTGTTTGTCACGCGAGATCCCCGGCGCTGCGAGCTTGCTTGCGGTCGCGAGGTCGACCGCGAGGCGCCTGCCACAGCCTTGGCAGCGAAGCGCAGCATGGCGTGCCGCACGTGCTTTCGGCAGGTCGCGGTCATCTTCGTGATCGCGAGGAGCACGGCGAGGCGCGCACGAGTGGGGCGGTGGCGGTGTCTTGGGCGCGTGCATGGGGCATGCCCTATCGCATGGCCCAACCCATTTGAGGCCAACCCGTCCATACCCGTTTTCGGCCCGAATCTGTTTTCGGCCCGAATCGGTTTGTAGAATCCGTCCGTGCGCGTGTATGCGGAGCCCATTTTTGAATTTAATGAAGATCATGCTGCAATTCTATGTAATAGATTGGGCGAGGAAAGTGCGGGTTCCACGAGTGGCCAACGCGATGAGCGTTTTATTTTATTTTTAATTGTTCATTGCATGTCGTGGATGTTTAAATTTATCTGAAGCATGCTATGTATGTTTAAATTACATGAACAAACATATTATATGTTTTCTCCATTGGATGCGCTTTAGTAAGCATGCTTTAGTTTGCTCAGCGCTTTTTCAAGCATATTTTAGAATTATGCAGTATGTTTTACATGTCGAGTTCTATAGAAAACATGCTAGGATTACGTGATCGCATGGACAAACCTTTGAAACAAAAGACTAAGCAAGTAACCGACATATTAATTTTCAAATTAAAATGTCAAGGCCTCCACTTCGATCTCTACTGAAGTGAGACGCACTTGTGAGTGGCGATCCACACGCGTGGCTTGCTGCACTGCTTATCATAAGTTTGTTAGATGAGTTTCTAAATAAAACATTTTAAATCTATCGGAGAAGTGGGAGTTTCATGTAAACGCCTGCACGCTGCGGGCTTCATATGCGATTTTCATAAGTTCTCTAGAGATAGTTTAAAATGAGATAACAAAGGAATTTGGATTGAAGCGGTATGGTCCTAGTGAGTATGCGATTCTAAGAATTCATTTCTGTATTAATTTGTGGTCATTGCTTGAACATCACCTAAGTACAACTTCCGCCAAGTCCCTTCTGCGATAGTGATGTGGTCTAGTAAGGTCCGATCATTAATTTCATTGTCATAAGGATAAGTTGACATGGATTGAAATTAAATGACTAAAGGTATATTTTAGTGCAGTCGAGGGGTTCATGTGTAAACGCACACGCGTGGCTTGCATGTGGAATTCCTTGGGCGATTGGAGGTTTCAATTAATATTGTTTTATCAAAAGGTTACAATATTATTATTCACGAATTATGTGCGATCGTGTATGCTTATGTGTTTACATTATCTTTTCGGATATGTCTCTTACACCGATTATCAATATGCTAGCACAAAATCCTTTATCCGTCCGAATTTTATCGAGTGGAAGCGAAACATGGAATATGCTCTTATCGTGAAGAACACATGTTTGTTCTCACTACTCCTAAACCCGATGCCCTTCTCGACGATCGACTAATGAGCAGCGAGAGTCAAGGACTTTGGCATAAGTCAAACAATATGGCCAAATGCTATATGATGACTACTATGTCCAAAGGCTTGCAACAAAGATCGATCGATGGTAGACGCGATCGAAATATGGTCAAGTCTCGAGAGTAAGTCGGG